>CADDIJ020002908.1:0-163556 GCA_902809745.2 Tetradesmus lagerheimii
TTGTGTTAGGAGATTAGGGATAGCTGTGCATTGGGCCGTATTCAAATGACGGGCTTTCTTTAATGCGGGGGGTTGGGTTTTCAACAATGTTGTGACAATGCGCGCCTGTGCAGAGGGTGTGTGATCATGATCAGCTGATCAGTTGCAGGCTTAGCGGCGGCAGTTGTGGCCACAGCACGTTGCAGCGTGTGGTTGGGGAGGCAGGGACACCTAAGCTGGGGCTGTTGCAAATCACGGGGCTTGCAAAGATAAGGGACATTACAGTACTGTGTTGAGCGTGTGGTGTGTGTGGGTATGTGAAGCGTGTGACCTGCAGTTGACTGTGTTGAAGCTGCATACACAGCTGCACTGTCTTAACGCATGTTAGTAGTATGTCGGATGTATGTCAATAGTATGCTGGTGGTACTATTAGTGGTATGTCGGATATTGGTGATGACGTTGGTGTGAGCGGCACGAGCGGTTACACTATCATGGTGAGCCGTGGTTGCATTAAGTTCGGTTGGCTTGTCAGCCATGATGGCTTGATGTCCGTTGGCGTCTCAATCATGACTGCTTGTGGTCGGTTGGCTTGTCAGCCATCATGGCTATACGTCAGTTGGCGTGTCAATCATGACTGCTTGTGGTCGGTTGGCTTGTCAGCCATCATGCCTAGGCTATATGTCAGTTGGCGTCTCAATCATGATGGCTTCTTGTCGGTTGGCTTTTCAGCCATGATGGCTTTATGTCGGTTAACTTGTCAGCCATGATGCCTTATGCAGTTGGTCGCAACGACCATGGCAGTAGTATAGTCGTGTTTTTCCAACGCATGCTGCCTGCCGTGCAGCCTACTGCATGGGCGCTACTAATCTGAAACGCTAGCGCTGCTGCATGCTTGATGCTCTGATGAGCAAACCCTGCAACTTTGAGAGCATGGGAAAAAGGCTCTAAGTAATAAAGGGCCCACAAGCATGCATGGCTGAGCTACGCGTGCTATTTCACGTTACTATACAGCAGATCTATATATAGCAGATCTGTCCCAGAGGTGAAGGCAGTGTGCCGCTGGTGATGTGCGGCAATCGGCAGCAGCATGTGCCTGCAAATTCCCTGAAGCTGGCAACTGTGCATGCGGCCTGCATAATGCGCTGCTGCAAGCACTGCCGGCTGCGAATCCAGCTCTGGCTGCCACGACATTGGGCGTCACAGATTGCCTGTGCATGCCTGCCAGCTCTATTGTGACACGGTGTGCAACTGCCTGTCAGCTCTATTGTGATCACAGCGTTCTTCAGAGTTTGAGTTGGTGTGACGGATCTGAGTCGGCTGCCATATGTTGAAGAACATGTTTTCGTCATATTGCATCCTGTGTTACCAACATACCACCTGTGTTATTAGCATATAATCATCAGATGATATAAAATGGCATCAGACTGAAGCTTTTATGAATGTATGGGTCGCTGCACTATTGACAGCTGCTGTTATGCCGTAGTGTCACACTTCCTTCGTAAGGAATGCAGGTGTCATAACATAGGACACGGCGACTGCACTGTGGCGTATGGCCTTCTGCACTGCTGCTGTGCTGCCTGTACTGCCAGTTGATACTGAATGCATGCTTGTAACAAGTTGTTCTATGGTGCTACTGAGTGCACACAGCATATTTGAGGGTGTGCAAGGATACTGATGATGACGTGAGCTGTCAGTCTGTTAGTGACTGCTGAGTTTCCTGCAGTCCGAGTACCACTTGAAGTTCCATCGTGTGCTTGCGAGGCCCTGAGTCCTCGCAAGTCCCCGTTTGGAGCATGCAATTACCAGAATGTCTGATTTACGGCAACATATGAGTCTCTGGCTGCTATCCTGCTCAGGATCCCTGGGATTATGTGTTGTTAGATGCAGCACTGCCAGGAGTGGAGTGCCCTGCACAAACTTTAGGCATAGTATGCCTAAAGTTTAGGCAGCAGCAGACGCGCTGCCACGGCAATCCGCACTATGACCGCATGACAAGCATATATGGTGGAACATTCGTGTACTACACGCACATGGGCCATGACGGCCAGTGGCCACTAAAAGCCGGATTTCAGCTCCAGGGAGGCCACAACGGTTGCGCCCAACACTCTTAACTGCAACAACGATGTCACTGCAGTGCAGCGATGCCACATACTTTCTTTACATAAGTCGATTGCAAGCTGTCCAGGCTGTCAGGGTGAGACACCACATGTCAATATGGTGGTAGCTTCACTGTTAGTGACGATGCCGACAGTCTTGCTCGCTGCGCTGCAGGTCTGCTAGTGGCTACTCGCCTGCATTCGGCTGCCGCACATATGCATCATTCTTTACATGCATCCGATACAGTGCAAGGGCCGGCGCCCCGGAGCAACAACCTGCTTTCTGGTGCTGTCTACGTGTTCAACTTCACAACCAGCAGCGCATTAATGAATATTCTCGTGGGGCAAGCCAGCCTTGCGTGCATGCATATGCGCAGCCTTGCATGCAGGGATAGGGTCTGCATGCCGTTTGCTGCTACAGTGCTGCTAAATTTTCACATGCATCACCTTCTTACATGCAATCGCACGCTACACACGCTCCATCACGCGCTGATCATCATGCTCTGAGCAAACGCGAGTGGCGTGTTGTCTCAAGAAAGCGCCTTGCTCAAACCTTCACCCAGCTGCCAGCAGTGCCAACCTCGCCTTGCTGCTGGCCTTGATGTGCTGTACCGCACATGCTGCTGCTGCCGCACACGCTGCTGCTGCTGCTGCTGCTGAGAGCTGAGGTTAGTATTCCTGCTTTCGCTGCATGTCTGCGAGTGGCTGTTGCCTGCATTCAGCCGCCGCGCAAACTGCATCATGCGCTGGTCAACACTGACTGATGAGCAGTCCAGGTACACCGCAGACGCTGCTGCTGGGGACTGAGTTTAGTCTTCCTGTTTGCGCTGCATGTCTGCTAGCGGCTGCTCGCCTGGCTACGTGCTTGGTGTGCTGACCCCAGGACACTGCTGCTGCTGCTGCTGCTGCTGGGGACTCAATTCAGTCTTCCCGCTTGCGCTGCATGTCTGCGAGTGGCTGTTGCCTGCATTCAGCCGCCGCGCAAACTGCATCATGCGCTGGTCAACACTGACTGATGAGCAGTCCAGGTACCCGCAGACGCTGCTGCTGGGGACTGAGTTTAGTCTTCCTGTTTGCGCTGCATGTCTGCTAGCGGCTGCTCGCCTGGCTACGTGCTTGGTGTGCTGACCCCAGGACACTGCTGCTGCTGCTGCTGCTGCTGGGGACTCAATTCAGTCTTCCCGCTTGCGCTGCATGTCTGCTAGTGGCTGCTCGCCTGCATTCAGCCGTCGCGCAAACTCCATCATGCGCTGATCATTACTGATGAGCAGTCCAGGTACCCCGCAGACGCTGCTGCTGGGGACTAAGTCTAGTCGTCCCGCTTGCGCTGCATGTCTGCTAGCGGCTGCTCGCCTTGCTACGTGCTTGGTGCGCTGACCCCAGGACACTGCTGCTGCTGCTGCTGCTGCTGGGGACTAAGTCTAGTCGTCCCGCTTGCGCTGCATGTCTGCTAGCGGCTGCTCGCCTGCATTCAACCGCCGCGCAAACTCCATCATGCGCAGGTGTGCAGGGTACTCCGCAATAGGTGTGTTGTTCTTGCCGCCCCATGCTGTTGGCACATTGGCAATGCCGCCCATGTGGTGTGCGATGGTGGCGAGGGCTGTTTTGGGGGAACCCACCACGACCACTTTGGCACTGCAGGCAGCAGGTTGCAGCAGAGCCAGCAGCAGCAGCGGCGGCTGTCCAGCAACAGCAGCGAGAAAGCAAGCCAACTTCATACTAAAGCACTGGCAGGCAAAGTTCACTCAAAGCAGTTCCTAGGCTGCATCAGGCATAAGCAGCACACTGGCAGTTCAAGCAGCAAGGACATACAGCGGGGACTAGTGAAAACAAGAGCAGCAGCGTGGCTTCACGGGGCTGCTTGGCTTCCACCAACGCCAGTGTTTGGGGAGCAACAGTTTCAAGGGCAAGAGTAGCTCAAACAGTACGCAACACGGCAGCCGAGCAGCACAGCATCAGCAGCACCGCACCTTGTGTTGGCGTCCAGGAAGGCATTCATGAGCTTCCAAGGGTAGCTGAACCAGGCAGGAGCGTTGATCACCAGCGCCTGCAGCGCACCAAAACACGAGAACAGAGGTCACAACAGCAGATCATCATCATCACTAGGGCCTGCAATGCATCAGACATGCAACGCAGATGCGGCAAACGTGTTGTTGAGCTGAGCATGGTGACTGCACAGCACATCATCACAAGGGCCAGCAGCAGGATCAGAACATGCCCACAGATGCGGCTTTCTACCTACTTGCCACCAAGCCTCTCAAGTTTGGATCAGCAGTATATGGTTGCCTTGCACACAAACGCTGCGCAGAGCAACGGGCTATTGGCAGTCAACAGTCTGTTGACAGTAGCACGTAGCATGACACAGCAGCGGACAGCAGCACCCACCTGATGCAGGCGCTCCGGGTAGTAGTGGCCAAAGCGCACCAGCAGCTGCACACACACAGGCACACGGCATCATAGCGTGAGTAAAAGCAGTGTGCGTGCAGAAGCAAGCTGCTGCCGCTGTCACAGTGCGCAGCTCTGGCAGGCAGCTCAGCAACCTTTCAATGCTCTCAACGACAACTTGAAAGCTGCAGGCTGGAGACTTCATCCTTCGCTCATGTTGTTTGCGACGTTGTGAGCAGCCTGGCAGCTGCGCAGCTAGCAGGTGAAAGCAAAGCTGCTTCTTGGTGATGGGCTGCATGTTGCACTGTGATGCGCTGGGCGTGCATCTGTACATGTGGGTGGTCGACACGGTGTTCATTGTGAACTCACGCGAGCATGCCTTTGAATTTCACGGTAAGAACCTGTGTACTTCACACTGTGAACTCACCTTGAACAGAGTGAGCATGTCGCCCATGACGTAGGTCAGCTTGAAGCCCTCCATGTCAGACCTAAACTTCACACCAAGAACTTGCGTTCCGCCACTCTTCACACTATGAACTCACCTGAAACAGTGTCAGCATGTCGCCCATGACGTAGCTCAGCTTGAAGCCCTCCATGTCACAGACCTAAATTTCACACCAAGAAGTTGTGTTGCGTCCCTCTTCACACCGTGAGCTCACCTTGAACAGTGTCAGCATGTCGCCCATGACGTAGCTCAGCTTGAAGCCCTCCATGTCACAGACCTAAACTTCACACCAAGAACTTGTGCTCCGCCACTCTTCACACCATGAACTCACCTTAAACAGTGTCAGCATGTCGACCAAGACGTAGCTTAGCTTGAAGCCCTCTATGTCATGAACCTAAACTTCACACCAAGGCCTTGTGTTCCGCCACTCTTTACACCGTGAACTCACCTTGAACAGTGTGAGCATGTCGCCCATGATGTAGCTCAGCTTGAAGCCCTCCATGTCATAGAATTGTACCTGGAACCCTGCGGGCAGCGGGTTGGGGGCAGCCACCTGCATGTAACACCGCAGCAGCAGCCCCAGCAGCAGCAACAGCATTTTTACTTTGGTATATGTTACGAGGTAAAGTCACAAGCACTACGAGACACTTTGCACATGCATCAAGTACTCGTTGCAACGCCTCACCGCTGTTCAAATGTCACATGATCTAGATGTAACATTTCCATATTAGCGCATCGCGTGTACCAAATACTCGTTGCAGAGCGCCAGCACTCTAAAAAGTCAGAAAACACAGGCGTAGCAAACACAGCAATGCACTACTCAAGTGTACCAGGTGCTCATTGAAAAGCGTCACCGCTGTTAAAACATCACATCACGTTATCTCAAGGTAACAACCCCAACAAGGCGCTACCGAGTAGCCTGCTCACGTGCACCAGGTACTCGTTGAAGAGCGCCAACGCCTGCTCCACCTGCTCCAGCGTCACACCAACACCTGCACCAGAAGCAGCAGCAGCAGCAGCAGCAGAAAATCGCCGAGATGCACAAGGCAGGCAACTATAAAATGTACGCAACCATACGCATGGACACAGCATGCTGCTCACACAGAAGAATAATTTCATATGCATTGCACAGGCACAGCTAGCTAGCCTATACGGCTGCCTGCGACCTACATCCAAACCTGACCAATGACCGCAGTGACATGCCTCACCATCTGGAGGGTTGAAGACGAGGTCGCACAGGTCCTTGATGGCTCCAACCTGCACCACCAGCAGCAGCAGCAGTGGTGAAGGTAGCAGCAGAAGCAGCGCTATGTCCAGGAACATGGCGGACATCACCACTGTGACAGCATGCCTAGTCACACCGCATTGTAAAGTAGCACACACAGTGCTGAACACGCCCCAAGGACACTCACCTCTAACGTAGTCGCAACTGCAAGTGCAAATGTGCCCATGCCCAAGAACTTCATAGCAACGCGGAAACTCATAGCAACAAACAAACAGTCAGAGCAAAGCCAAGCGCCACACCTTCATCATGACCAACGCGTGCCCATCTGGCGAGTTGTCCAGCAGCGTATAGGTCGGACACGTGGCGCTGACTTTCTCAAAGCCGTCACATGGCCGAGTCAGCCAACTGCCCCAAAACCCAGCCCCTTTAAAAGCACAGGTTTCCTGGCATCCTCAAATGCAGACTTCAAACCTCCAACGAAAACAAAAAACTAATGCACACCAGACACACTGACTAACCACGCACCTTCATTATCACCACCGCGTGCCCGTCTGGCGAGTTGTCCAGCAGCGTATAGGTTGGGAACTCTGCGCTGATCTTCTCAAAGCCGTCACAAGGACGAATCAGCACGCTGCCCAACCCCAGCCTTTTTGAACCCCCCACCCTCCTGGACAACAAAGTCCGGGAGCGGCCTTATGGATCCTGCCATCCTCAAAAACTTTGTGCAAACCTCCAACACAAAGAGAACAAAAACAGAACACACCTTCATCATCACCACTGCATGACCATCAGGCGAGTTGTCCAGCATCGTATACGTTGGGAATGTTGCGCTGATCTTCTCAAAGCCGTCACACGGCCGAGTCAGCACACTGCCCAAACCCAGCCCTTTGACCCCCCCCATTGGACAACAAAGTCGGGCAGCAGCTCCTTGGATCCTGCCATCCTCAAAATTCTTGTACCAAACCTCAACACAAAGAGAGCAAAACAGAACACACCTTCATCATGACCACTGCGTGGCCATCCGGGGAGTTGTCCAGCATCGTATACGTTGGAAACGCCGCGCTGATCTTCTCAAAGCCGTCACACGGCCCAGTCAGCAGCTGCCCAACCCCAGCTCCTCTCAAGGGTCTCCTGGCATCCTCCAACAAAAGATTCAATCCTCCAACGAAAAGAGAGCAACCAAGTAACCGCCCCCCCCTTTGGACAACAAAGTCAAGCAGCAGCCTCTTGGATCCTGCCATCCTCAATATTCTTATTTACACCTCCAACACAAAGAGAGCAAAAGCACAACCCACCTTCATCATGACCACTGCATGTCCATCCGGGGAGTGGTCCAGCAGCGTATAGGTCGGAAAGGTGGCGCTGATCTTCTCAAAGCCGTCACACGGCCGAGTCAGCACGCTCCCCAACCCAGGCCACTTTCAAACATGGGAAAAATAGGTATCCTGGCATCCTTATATACAGATCTCAAACCCCCAACCACAAGATAGCAAGAAAGTAGCACACCAGATCACCTGACCAGCCACCCGCCTTCATCATCACCACTGCGTGCCCGTCTGGTGAGTTGTCCAGCAGCGTGCATCACAAAAACCCTACCCCCCAAAACCCAAACACAATCCAAAACCCTGGACCTGACCAACCACATACCTTCATCATGACCACTGCGTGCACGTCTGGCGAGTTGTCCAGCAGCGTGTATGACACAAATCCTTACCCCCGAAACCCAAACAACAGTCCAACACCCTGGACCTGGACCAACCACCCACCATCATCATGACCACTGCATGTCCATCTGGTGAGTTGTCCAGCAACATGTATCACACAAACCCCCAACCCCCCAAAACCACCCCCCAAAACCCAAACCCAAAACCCTGGACATGTGCAGCCACACACCTTCATCATCACCACTGCGTGACCGTCAGGCGAGTTGTCCAGCAGCGTACAGGTCGAAAACGTTGCGCTGATCTTCTCAAAGCCGTCACACGGCTGAATCAGCACACTGCCCAACCCCTGCCCCTTGCCCCCCTCCTCCCAAAGACAACAAAGTCCGGCAGTGGCTCCTTGGATCCTGCCATCCTCAAAATTCTTGTTCAAACCTCCAACATAAAGAGAGCGAACATAGAGCACACCTTCATCATCACCACTGCGTGACCATCTGGTGAATTGTCCAGCATCGTATACGTGGGAAACGCTGCGCTGATCTTCTCAAGCCGTCGCACGGTCGAGTCAGCACGCTGCCCAAGCCCAGCCCCTCTCAAACCTTACAGAACATAGTGTCCTGGCATCCTCAAACAAAAATTCCAATCCTCCAACGAAAAGAGAGCAGCCAAGTAACCCCCCCTTATTTGGACAACAAAGTCCAGCAGCAGCCTCTTGAATCCTGCCATCCTCAAAAAACTTCGTTCAAACCTCCAACACAAAGAGAGCAAGAATAAAACCCACCTTCATCATGACCACTGCGTGGCCATCCGGGGAGTTGTCCAGCATGGTATACGTGGGAAACGCTGCGCTGATCTTCTCAAAGCCGTCACACGGACGAGTCAGCACGCTGTCGACATTGCAGCGCTGCCGCCAGCGGTGCGTGCGCTGCGCCTGCTCGCGGCTGGCTTCTAGTGTGGGCTTTGCATTCAAGAACCTGTAGCAGCAGAACAATCAATCACATATGCCATCTAAGATGGTGAACGGCCTACGTGTTACTTCCCCCACTCATAAGAAACATATGCAGCACCAGCTCCCTTCTAGTGTGCGCTTCACGCTGAGGAACCTGCAGCACAGCAGCGGCCACACCAAGGCATTGGTGGACGTTGCAGCGCTGCCGCCAGCGGCGCGTGCGCTGCGCCTACTCCCTGCTGGCTTTAAGTGTGGGCTTCGCATTCAGGAACCTGCAGCAAGACAGCAAGGCATCAAGACAGCAAAATAGCACTCTCAGTGCATGCGTATGCATGTGGGGCCAGCGATGCGTGCGCTGCGCCTGCTCCCTGCTGGCTTCCAGGGTGGGCTTTGCATTCAGGAACCTGCATAAGTGCAGCAATTTAGCACCCGCGGCATCATCAGCAATCAGGCATTGAATACACCAACAACACATGTTGCACTTTGCTCCCTGCTGGCTTTCAGTGTGGGCTTGTCATTCAGGAACCTGCAGCAATGCAGCAGATTAGTATTCAGGCTTGGTGCATGTGTATGCATGTGCCGCCAGCGGTGCGTGCGCTGCGCCTGCTCCCTGCTGGCTTCCGGGGTGGGCTTTTGCGTTGAGGAACCTGCATGAATGCAGCTTTGCAGTACCCAGGACAACGCCTCTAGGGTGGGCTTTGCTTTCAAGATGCTGCAGCCGCACAACAATGAGCTATGAATGTTGACCAGAAGCACCAAGCACAGTCAACTGCAGGTTGCTGCTCCCAGACATCCTCATCGCTGCCTGTTGTCGGGGTTGAGCCATGAGGGCTCAGGGTCAGAGACCAATCGCTGACAGTAGCGAAACGGTCGGCCAACGTTATGAAAAACCCATGAACCCATTGACAAAACAGGCTAGCTTAGAAGTCAACTCTGTAGCTTGTTGTAGAAACATGGGGAAAACCTGACAAGCTGGCCGATGATGTTGACTGGCACTTGACTCACCGCTGCTTGTTGTCAGGGTTGAGCCATGAGGGCTCAGGGTCAGACACCAGCGTGGGCACACCGCCAGTGGCTGACAGGGATGCCAGCGGCGGCGCACCACCTGCACAGCAGCGGGCAAAAATACGATTAATACTTTGTCAAACAGATTAGTTTGTTGCCATGCCGCCAGCCGCTGACAGCGACGCCAGCGGCGGCGCGCCACCTGCAGCAGCAGCGGGCACAATCATGTTTTATATGAAAACGAGGCAATCAGATTAAAACTGTCCCTGATGCCATGCCCCCAGTCGCTGACAGCGACGCCAGCGGTGGAGCGCCACCTGCACAGCAGCCGGAACAATAATGTTTTACACAAAATCAAGCAATCAGACTTAATGTGTCCTGATGCCATGCCACCAGTCGCTGACAGCGACGCCAGCGGCGGCGCACCACCTGCAGCAGCAGCGGGCACAAGCATGTTTTATATGAGATCATGCAATCAAACTGAATTTGTCCCTGGGGCATGGCACTGACAGCGACGCCAGCGGAGGAGCACAGCCTGCAGCAGCAATGGGCAAAAGAACGATTTCCTTTAGCGCACATACCACCTAGCATATATTCAACCGGATCTGTCCCTGATGCCACGCTACTAGTCGCTGACAGCGACGCCAGCGGAGGAGCACCACCTGCAGCAGCAGCAAGCACAAGCACGTTTTGAATCATATCAAGCAATCAGAATTATCAAAATGAATCTGTCCCCGATGCCATGTCAGTAGTCGCTGACAGCGACACCAGCAGAGGAGCACCACCTGCAGCAGGGCAGAAGCACAGTTGTTGTCAAACAGATCAGTCCATCGATCTACGATGTAGTAGGTATCTGTGCACGATGCCATGCCACCAGTCGCTGACAGAGCAAAACAACAGGATCCCAACGCACCAATTCCTGCACCCAGAGCAAGTATAAGCTCACCCATTGACAGGTTCATGCTGACCATGCGTTGCCGCAGCGCAGTCAGCCCCTTGTCTGCCCTCGCCATAGCGATCTGCAGCTGCAGATGTCTCCCAGGCACCGACACAACATCTCCAGCAACCAATGACGCACTTTGCTGCAACCCCGCTACCCCAAACATCATAATCCACACAGTATATACACAACAGACCACGAACCCGATGGTTTTCCGAGCCACCATTGTCCACACTTACCCATTGACAGGTTCATGCTGGCCATGCGTTGCCGCAGCGCAGTCAGCCCCTTGTCTGCCCTCGCCATAGCGATCTGCAGCTGCAGATGACGCCCAGGCACTGACATAAAGATGTCCCTAGCTAGCTTTGGAGCCCTTGGCTGCAAAAATGCGTTGAAAACAAGCATGCTTGAAGCTACACAACATAGTCATAGCACACCCTTCTTCCGCACCAGGTTCGCACACACTCACCCATGGATAGGTTCATGCTGGCCATGCGTTGCCGCAGCGCAGTCAGCCCCTTGTCTGCCCTCGCCATGGCGATCTGCAGCTGCAGATGACGCCCAGGCACCGACACAACATCGCCAGCAACCAACCGCAGCGACCATCCACAGCATGTTACATCTTCCCCACCAGTCGCACTGCTGCTGCTGCTGCTGTTGTTGTTATGAGGCCCAGCATCTGCTGCTGCTGCTGCTGTAACGCCTCCCGCATCACTGAATGCAGATCTAGGTGTAAGGCTACCAGCTGCAGCATGCTTTGCAGCTGCTGGTCGTGCTACTGCTGTGGTTCTGCTGCTAGTTGTTGCCGCCTCACCACTGCTGCTGCTGCTTAGCTGCAGTGCTGCCACTGCAGCCAGCAGCATCAGCTGCAGCAGCGCTAAACCTGGCCTGCTGGCAAGTTGACTTGCAGCCAAGGCGGCTAGCAGCGCAAACACTGCTAGCTGCACCTGCTGAAGCTTGCCAGCTGCGACACCCAGTATACTGCTGCTGCTGCTGCTGCTGCCAGGCATAACGTCAGCTGCTGCTGCTGCTGCTGCTGATCCTGCACCTGCATCTGATGTTTCCCGCGCTGCTAGCTCCGCTACAGCTGGCAAGTGTGCCGCCGCTGCTGCTGCTGTTGAAGCTGGCATAACACTGCTGCTGCTGCTGCTATCTGGGTCAAAAGCACGCCGTGCTCCTCGCCTGCCTACGGTATGTGCCGTCTGCACCACTTCAACGGTCACAGCAGCATACACCTCAGTTCTATGTGACGCAAAGAAACCTGCACCAGCAGCTCCACCAGATGAAGCAGCAGCAGCAGGATCATATGCCATAGAGGATGCAGACCCACCAGAAGCAGCCACACCAGATCCTTCTGCTGCTGCTGCTGCAAGGTTAGTGCCGCTGCCATCTGGAGAAAGGCCAGCCGGCACTCTCCCACTAACTACCCAACTAAACCCAGCTGAACCTCCTGAACCCCCTTGCTGCTGCTGGCTGCTGCTGCTGCCGCCAGCTTTCTGCTTCTGAGCAGGTACTGCGAGCACTTCCCTGCATTTGCTGTTCAGCAATGCGGCACGCACCAGCTGCGGTGTTATCAACGCTTTCGCAGCTCCCAGCGGCGTGCTTAACGTGAAAACTAACGCCTCGGGTCCGTGTGTTAGATCTGCGGAACATGAAAGATCTTCCATGTGGATCTCTGGTTCATCTGCTGCTGCAACAGAAGCAGACGCTGACGTGACAATTGCTGAGTCCTCCGCTGCTGCTGCAGCAGCAGCAGTAAGGTAGGCACCCCAGCCGGCTGGCAGCTCTATGCTGCTGCCCCATCCTGATGAGATACTACCCCAGGGGTATGGTCCCAATGCTGCTGCTGCTGCTGCTGTGCCACCTTGACTGGAAGCTCGCGTTTTGCTGCTGCTGCTGCTGCTGAGTGGGAGCGCTTGCAGGCTCACAGGGTCACACCTAAAGCCGGCATGAAGGCCCTGCAAAGGAAAGTGGTGAGTGAGAATATAACAATAACAACCCTACTTGAGCTTGCTAAAATCGATGTGGCCCCGTCGAAAGGCTGCATGGACTTGTTGTACTGTTGCATGCAGCTGCACAGCATGCAAGGGCATTACATGTGGTGGCTTTGATCATGTGAGCAGGCTACGTTGCACCGTGCGGCAAACATGTAGTGCAGCATCTGCCTGCAATGCATCGCACCAGCAGAGTGCACAAATAGAGCAACTATGCAGCTGCTGCAGCTGCAGCATCTGCATCTGCCTATGCATGCACAGCAACGCTCCACTGCTGCGGCACAGCCACAATCAGACAAGCTGCTCGCATAACCCCACCTGATACAGTTACTGCCGCATTGCATCTGCATTGCATCCGCACTGTATCTGCATCGTAGCTGCATCGTATCTGCACTGTATCTTCAGCACAGCACAGTCAGACAATCTGGTAATGCAACCCACCTGATACAGCCACTGCCGCATCGCTGCATGCTAACTGCATTGTATCTGCATAGAGTCTGCAGCACAGCACATTTAGAGAACCTGGCAACACATCCCACCTGATACAGCCACTGCCGCATTGCTGCATACTGCGCACGCTGAAACAGCAGCGCAGCTGCCGCCTCTTGAGCAGTAGCTGGATCCTTGAACGCCAACGTAAAGTAGTCAAATGTAACACGAATCGACGCTGCTCCGCTGCTCGCTCCACTCGCGCTAGCTCCGCTAGAACCTGCTGCTGCTGCTGTCGCACCACCACTGCTGGTTGTTCCGCCGCCATACACGTCAAGTGCGCCAGCGCTGCTGGTAGCGAGGTTGCCCGGTTGCCGCTGCTCGTTGCTGCTGCTGCTGCTGGTGCCTGCTGCTGCTACTGCGCCGATCATTGCAGCGCTTGCGAACTTGGGTTTGTCTGATGAGTCGCCGTACTCGATCTTGAGGCTGCTGTTGCCGCAGATCGACACCTCCAGCAGCTTTTATATAACATGTTAGATAACATACCACATGGACGGTGTGAGGAAAGATCCGCAGACAGCAGGTGGGGGAACACATTACTGCAGAACAACCAAATGTATGTGCAACAATCCCTACATACACAGCACTTTCTGCCAGTTGATGCTCAGCCGCACAGCATGGTCATGTGTTTAAACTACTGTTATAAATACTTTTATTGCTATAACTGTAACAAACAGCAGAACTTGACCCGCACCTCTCTGTAGCTGATCAGCCGCAGCACTGCCAGCGAGGGGTCCCCTCCAGCTGCTGCTGCTTCCGCTGCTTCCAGCGCTGCCACGTTAATGACCAGCACATCTGCGCCTGTCAGCACCAGCATGCACTTCTTGACTCGCGTGAAGACCTTGGCAGTGCGGAACTCTGCCTCTGCTACAAACAACGGCCTGCAGGAAAACAGCAATGAGAAGCAATGAGAAGAAAGTATAGTCAAAGTATGGATGTGCCATGACATGCACGTGAAGACCCTGTCACACAAGCTCGGAACTCTGCCTCTGCTACAAACAGCGGCCTGCAGGAACAGCCAAAGCATGCAGCAGCAGCAGCGATGGCAAGCGGCATGCTTTAACAAGCTGTCACATGCAACTTGACTGGCGTGAAGACCTTGGCAGCCCTGAACTCTGCCTCTGCTACAAACAGCGGCCTGCAGGAAAACAGGGATGCAGAAGACGAGTATAGTCAAAGTATGGATGTGCCATGATATGCACTTCTTCACATGAAGACCTTGGCAGCCCGAAACTCTGCCTCTGCTACAAACAGCAGCCTGCAGGAACAGCCAAGACATGATGCAGCAGCAGCGGTGGCCAAAATCATGCTTGAATAAGCTGTCATATGCGCTCATTGAAGTGGGCGCAGGCCTTGGCAGCCCTGAACTCTGCCTCTGCTATGAACTGCGGCCTGCAGGAACAGCCAAAGCATGCAAAAGCAGCAGCAGCAGCAGCAGCAATGGCAAGAGGCATGCTTGAATCAGCTGTCATACTCCTCGAAGCAGGTGAAGACCTTGGCAGAAACGCTGCCTCTGCTACAAATGGCGGCCTGTAGGAAAGCGGGGTTGACGATGAGGAGCATAGTCAAAATATGAATGTGCCATGATATGCACTTTCGACATGTGTGCAGACCTTAGCACAAAGCCAGAACTCTGCCGCTGCTAACAAGCAACGGCCCGCAGGACAACACCTGTCAGCAGCAGGCACCCAGGCAAAACATGACAGACGGTGTATCAGCATGCACCAACGGATGTGTGTGGACACTTTGGCAGCTGGCGAATCTGCCTCTGCCGTAAACAGCTGCTTGCAGCACAGCACGTGATGACAGACAATGGTGCCAGGTGTGCATGTCGTGCACCAGCTGCTCCCGGGCAGCCGCCTTTTTGCAGCTAGTGTTGGTTTTGAAAATTGGAGCATCCAAGCAACAGAACAGGCACAGTAATTGCATGTTGCAGCAACCAGCACAGTGTTTGCAAAACATCGTTGCTAAGGGCAGTGCTGCTGCAGGCGGTTGCGTGGTTATCATGGTCAAGCCCGCACAGAGCAACAGCAACGTTGCTAAGGCCACTGCTATTGCGTAACGAGGCACTGATCATTCGCCCAGATGAAGAGAGAGACACGCAGAGCAGCAGTAGCAGCAGCAACAGCAGTAGCAGCAAGCTTACCTTGGCTCCTCATGCAAAAAGAGCGTCTTTCTCTTACGCCCTGGCAGCTTCAAGCTCTCCTACAAGTCACATATTCAACAGTCCCGTCACGACACTGGTAGCTACGGGCGTTCTGCTTGGGTGCTTGCTGAAGTACGTACGTCTTTACTGTCTTTGGTGGTGCGGTGCACCAGGTCGCCGGCAGCATACTGTGACGTACTAGATGCCATTGCTGCTCGTTTCTATTATCTAATCAGAGGCTGTCGCCCCAGACAGCACGTGAGCACATGCGGTGCAGTTGCTGCCAGATCAACCACCGAAAGTTGAGCTCAACTCAAGCTGTTAGATAAGCAGTGTCGTTCAAGGCTTCACTCGGAAAGTGAAAACAATAGCACCACTGGTGCTGAGCAGCTGCGGCGCCATGCCCTGTCATTATGTCAACCAACATGTGACAATGTAAAAAAAGAACATGTCAGACATCCTTGCCAACCTGACTCTGACAAACCCCAGACAACATGTTCGTGTTGCTGTTTAGAACGCCAAAACTCCAAAAAACGATGCTCCACTTCAGCTGCTCAGGGGCAGAAGAAGCGCGTGCACCCGTAGCAAGCCTTCGCGCCAGCCTGGCAGGCATCAGACTGGTCACCAGCTGCAGCTGCTGCACCGTGCACTGTGCACGTGCGCAGAAGCACCCGGCTGGGCAGCCCTAATTCACCTGTACTAAACTTACGACGTTTTTTCATAAAACAATTCTCCCGCCGGCCAGGCAATTGCCATTGCAACAACAACACCCACATAGAACCAGTCCTCGCCAATAGCCTCGCTGCCAGCAGTGCCGCACTGTGACTGGAGGCTGCTACTTGCCATTGCAACAGCATCACCACATTGAACCAGTCCTTGCGGATAGCTCGCTGCACAGGAGGCTTCTGCTGCTTCTCACAGGACGCCGCCTCCTCTTGGACGGTCCTGCATGCCACAGGGGTGTGCTGCCAATAGGACCTCCTGAAGGCACAGCAGTGAGGCAGCACAGTACAGTGCAGAAAGACGTTGTAGTAAGTGTGGGTGTTGCTGGCAATACAGCGCCACCTGCGGATGCAAAGCAGCAGAAAACAGCAGCACACAGCAGCAATGTGAGCAGAAGCATTTGCAGCTGTTGCCTGAGGGCAGTTTCATGCATATCAGGGTTGGTCTCCACAATGGCTGTTGCGCGTCAGCGCTGTTGACGTCAGCAAAATATCAAAGCATGTACATGTCTTGGCGGCAGTGCTGCCGCCTTTTCTCAAGACTTGCAGGTGCTGCTACTTGTCATTATTTTTGTCTTGCACATGCAGCAGCATTGCAAGTTTAATGTGAGCTTCGTGCACCCGCACAGAACTCCGACCCTCGAATCCCTGCCGGGGCCCGTGGCGCCATGCGACAAGGCTTTCGATATCGTGTCTCAGCCCTGGCGGGCTACATGGGGCGATGGGCGAGCGTACCCGGCACCCTTTTTACAATTCCCCATGTACCCCTACAGGAGCGATGGACGAGCGCACCCGCCATCCTTGAAATTCTCCTGCGGGCTGCTGCGATGCCTGCTTTGCTTGGTGGACAAGGCTTGAGACAGGAGGCTCTTTATATAGCCATGAGACAGCTCACAAGTCGGCTGGTCGCGGAACCCCGGCTGAGCCGAAGGCCAGCTGCACCTTCCACCAGCAGTAGTTACCGTTCAACGGTAGTTGCCGTCCAGTTGCCGTCCAGAACATCATGTCAAGCTAGGAAAACAGTTAACCGGCGTTTGAAGATTGCTAGCGCAATATAATCTAAATGATGATGCCTCCAGATCCAGGTCTTCACCATGGCATGGCAACTCCATTACAGGAATCGATATCTTCTCAAAAGATTTCTCACAGGTTGGGATTCCATCATGGGACTGACACACGTGTAAAACCGTTGTTGTACAACGGTTGTACAACAATTTTTCTACCAGATAACAAGCACCCTGCTGCTTGCCTGTCTCACAAGCCAGGCACCACTGGCAGCTCCTGCTGCCGTGCCTTGTCAGCAAACAGCCGCCCAAGCGCCCTGCAGGCCCCAGGCGCTGACCTGTGCTGCTGTTGTCACTCAAGCAGGACAGCTGCTATCCTCCCTGCTGCTGCTGCTGCTGCTGCCGCTGCTTGCCTGTGTAGAGGTATCACAGGCCAGGCACCAGCAGCTCCTGCTGCCGTGCCTTGTCAGCAAACAGCCTCCTCAAGCTCTCCGCTAGCTTCAGCCCCACATCCTTCTCCGTGAGCGGGTCAAACGTAACATATAACTCAACCTCCCGGTCAACAATAACACCCGTCACCCATCGCTCGCAGCTCACCCACACTAGCTTGTGTGAGCGAGGCACGCCCATGGCCCCATATGGCAGCATGTACGCTGCTGCAGCAGCAGCGGCAGCAGCAGCGCCGGACCCCATACCCCCTGCTGCTGACGATGCTGCTGCTCCTGCTGCACCTACAATGCCTGCTATGCTGCTGCTGCTTGTACCGGCAGCTGTACCGCCAGTTGTACCGCCAGCTGTCACATGCGGTACAAATACACCACTGCCGTACACACCTGCCGCATTCGTACTGCTGCTGCTGCCGCCGCCTTGCGCCCCTGCTGCTGCTGCCGCTGCTGCTTCCAGAACCTGTGCATGTGCAGCACAGAACAGCCTGCAGTAGCTGCGCACGAGCTGCTTCCGCTGACTTCGCGCTGCGAAGAGTTCAGGTGGGAAGTTCAGTGTGAGGTGCTGCTTGCGCTGCGGGAACCTCACCACTGCATGCCACAGGGGTGTGCTGCCAACAGGACCTCCTGTAGGCACAGCAGTGAGGCAGCACAGTACAGTGCAGAAAGACGTTGTAGTAAGTGTGGGTGTTGCTGGCAATACAGCGCCATCTGCGGATGCAAAGCAGCAGAACAGCAGCACACAGCAGCAATGTGAGGTGAGGGTGGATGGCGTTGAGGCTATGGTTTGATTGGCCGGTTGACACATGCAGCAAACCCTACCTCAAAGGGTAATGAGCTCACGCGGCAAAATATGATAAACATCTGCCTCAACTCAAGCGAACCATACGCTAACACGCGGAGAGGGTATCATATTGATGATGCTGACAGCAGCATCTTGTGATCATGCGCAGTGGCAACCTGGCAGGGCACAGCCAGGCGTTTTGCTCACTGAGTGGTGCTGGTAGTGCTGCAGCACCAGAAGCAAGCCGCATACCAAATGCTTGCAGGCTGCAAACAGGAGCCAACCAGAGGCTCATACAAGGGGTAGGTGGGAGGAGGACTAAACAAATGTCACATGGCCGTCAAAACATCAGAGGAACCAACCATCAGAAGAACAAGCAGCTCTACAATTGTCTGCTGCATGGATCGCTTGAGCAATTGAACACATGCAAGCTGCAGCTCACCGAGTTGTGCTGGTAGTGCTCAACCCTGATCCGCCCACCATATAGCCTCATGGCCATCAAAACATCAGAAAAAACAAGCAGACAATAATTTGTCTGCTGCATCGATCGCTTGAGCACCTGCCGCATTGCTTGAACAAAACTGGCACTCAGTAGGTGAAATTTCCTCGGTGCCCGCCATGACAAAATGCAAGCTGCACCTCACCGAGTGGTGCTGGCAGAGCTTCAACTCTGAGCCGCCCCCCGCCAGGCAGCCGCGCTGCTGCCTGCACACGAGCCAACACACCTCCACCGGCTGCTGCTGCTGCTGCCACACTGCTAGCCCCACCGCTGCCAGCAGCAGCAGCAGCGGCGGCTGGCGCTGCGGCTGCCATTGCAGCAACAAAGGCCTGCTTTGCTGCTGACAGCTTGTGGAAGGAGTCAGTCGATCCTGACAGCAGCAGCAGGAAGACACTGCTGGGGCACGCATCGTGCGAGTGCATGTGCTGCTGCTGCTGCTGCAGATTCGATGTCTGTTGCTGCTGCTGGTCGTTGGGCTCTATGTTTGTAATGTAGGCGTGTAAGAATGCATTGGGCTGGAAGTTGGGTAGGCACACTGGCACAAACGTCTCGCTGTGCCTGCAGGAAAGAGCAGTTTGATGACAGTCCAGCAATTTGCAACAGATACATCTGTGTAAGTGGCTGCAGCCACTGGTGGCTTGGATTTAGGTTTGCTGTTGGCTTTTGTCCGTGTATTACATCATCAGGTAAACAGCAGCAGGCGTGCCACTCAACTCCTTTGTTGCACACACAAGCGTGTGTCATGTGTAATGCCAGCAGCCAGAATAAACACGCATGCTGCAGCTCACCACAACAGACTTCCTAGCCGTAGATATTTTTGTGTATCTTCTCTGACTAATGTACACAAGGATGTGGTAGCCCCCCTCACCTTAGCGACTCATTGCTGTTGGCGAAGTTGATGAGCAGCAGCAGGTCAAACATGTTGAGCGGTGGGGGCCCCTTGCCTGTTGCTGCTGCAAGCACGCGGCGGCCTACCAGCAGCACACCATACAGTGCTTCACCAGACTGCAGTAGCACAAGGCGCAAGCAGCAGCAGCAGCAGCAGCAGCAGCAGCAGCAGCAGCAGCAGCGTCAGTGTCAACGTGTAGCAGCACACGGCACAACACCACCACCAGCAACAGCAGCAGCCGTTTTCAGAAGCAATGTCAGCTCTGTCTGCAGCCATACAGGACAGCTGCAAAGCATCGGGCGGCGGTATCCTTTGACTGTGTAGTCACAGCCATAACGATACCAGACATTCACCAATACACACACTTACCTTGACGGCATCTGCCAGTGCTGCTGCTGCCGCCTGTCGGTCTGCTGCCGCTGCTGCTGCTGCCTCCACACTGCCAAACATCCAGCCTGGGCAGTCGCTGCAGGCGCTCGTCAGCGCGGATAGGCTGGGCTTGGCACCTGACAGCAGCTGCTGTACGTCGTAGCCGGCAGACCGCTGCAGAAGCTTCTCAATGCCTGCAAGCACAGTACAATAACGCATACCATGGCTATGGTGAGAAGCGTTGGCAGCTTGCAAAGTAGAATGCAGCACTCACGACCCAAAGAAAGTTGCAAGCCCACCCAGACCTGTCAACGTGCAGCAAGACAGATTGTAGACAACCCATAGCCAGCGCAACACAATACGTTGATCAGTACAAAGTCTTACCTCCCGTGACCACCACCAGTATGCTCTGATACAGCAGCTCAACCTGCCTCCGCATTGTTGCTGGCGCCTCCCCCCTGCTGCTAGTCCAAGGTAAAACCGTCATGCAACCCAATTAGATGAAGCAAGCCAGCTTTGTTTACATGCATCCATCCATAGTGCAGGGAACCCAAAGTCAGCGCAAGTACGCAGCAAGATAGTACAATGCATACAACACCTCACTTCCTGTGACCACCACCAGTATGTTTTGATACAGCAGCTCCAGCTGCCTCCGTAGTGCTGCTGGCGCCTCCCCCCTGCTGCTGGTCCGGCTAGGCAAGATTTGGCTGTCACCACTCACAACTAAGATATTGTGCAGCTATCACGATTGTTTGACATGCAGGCATCCACGGAACAGGGAACCCACGCCAGCGCAAACATACAGCATACTGTTCAACTTTGGTGTTGGCAACGCCTCACCTCCCGTGACCACCACCAGAATGCTCTGATACAGCAGCTCTAGCTGTCGCCGCAGTGCTGCTGGTGCCTCCCCCCTGCTGTTGGTCTGACGAAATACGGCCAACATGCAAAACTCATGACCTGACAATGGTCAAAGCGATCTAGCCTGTTTCACATTCAGCCATCCAAACTGCAAGCAATCTACAGCAAGACGCAAATACCCAGATGATACCCTTACCTCCTGTGACCACCACCGGTATGCTCTGATAGAGCAGCTCCAGCTACCGCTGCAGTGCTGCTGGCGCCTCCCCCCTGCCACAAAGTCTAACTAGATACAGCCAGCTTGTAACACTCAGAACCCAGAAATCGCCAAAGCAACCAAGCCTGCTTGACATGCAGCAAGTCAAATTGTGAACAACCCATAGCCAGCGCAGTCACGCAGCACAACACGTTAATAAGTACACTACCGCACCTCCTGTGACCACCACCAGTATGTTTTGATACAGCAGCTCCAGCTGCCTCCGCAGTGCTGCTGGCGCCTCGCCCCTGCTGCTAACAGCCACCAGGTAGAGCTGCCCTGCCAGCAGGAACACCAGCTGGCAGCTGCCGACACTGATGGACTGCAATGGAATATGCAGCAACACAGAGAAAACAATTAGCAACAGAGCAGACCAGTGCTTACATGGAACCGACGACATTTGACACTCCAATCACAAGCTGACCAATCAGAGAGCCAAACAACAACACTTGGGTCGACAACAGATGCAGCAAGGTTTCAGGCCTAGTCCTTGCTGCTGCGGTCAATATGACAATACCTTTGAGCAACATGTTTGAGCACCAGTGGTGCTGCGTGCACTGTCGTACCTGTATGGCATCGCCCTGGTCTGCCACGACTGACACAAGCGCTTGGATCACCGCCATAAAGCCTGCAAGCAGTGGAGGCAGTTCAAAGTTCAAAGGCAGTTAAATCACTGTCACGAGACTTCAAAGCTTAGCATTCACTGTTTCAACGCAGTTGAAGCACTACCATGAAGCCTGCAAACAATTTCAGGCATTCGAAAAACTTCAACCTGTGACACGACACTCGTTGCACGCACCTGCCAGTGCCTGCTCATCCCCGTGCCTGCTTGCCAGCAGCATACACTGAACTGACGCAGATGCAGGCATTGAGGTTCAATACATTCGCAGAAACCTGTTGGGCGCACCTGCCAGTGCCTGCTCATCACCGTGCCTGCTGAACACCGGCTTGCCAGCAGCAGTCAGCACAAAGAAGTGCCGCCGACGCCGCTGCCACGCAGACCAGCCGTCATCAGCTGCTGCTGCTGCTGCTCCGCCAGTGCTGCTGCTGCTGCCAGGTGCTGCTGCTGCTGCACCCTGCGGACTTGCTGGGCTCCCTGCTCCGCTCCTGCAAGAGATCAAATGACATATGTAACATACATGAATCTGTCAACGAATAGGGTTGTCAAGTACATCGGCAGCCGGCATGCCATCAAGTGACTGCCATGCCAGTACAGAAACAAAGGCACGCGCCCTGCAGAACTGCAGCAGCCACACCACTCACCCTAGTCGTGTCAGGTGCAGATCTGAGCAAGGAGGAGCGGCATCTAGCACACTGGGCAGCAGGCAGGGGTCCAGGACCGTTTTGCAGGCCTGATGCAAGAGTGCTACTACAGCATAATTGCTGCTGTGAGGCATGCATGGCCAGGCCAGCCTTTACACCACATAACAGCAGACCGGACCAGAGCAAGCTGCCATCAAGCGCCTCACAACTGCCATGTCAGTGCAGATAAAAGGAAGAAAAAGGATGCGCCTTGCAGAGCTGCAGCAGCCACACCACTCACCCTAGTCGTGTCAGGTGCAGATCTGCTACTATGGCATGATTGCTGCTGTGAGGCGCCCCAATGACAATAACCAGCAGAACAAACAAAAGCTGACTGCCATCACAGTACAGAAAAATGCACACGCCTTGCAGCACTGCAGCAGCCACACCACTCACCCTAGTTGTGTCAAGTGCAGGTCTGACCGTGGAGATGCGGCATGCGGCGCCTGCTGCTGAGAAAGAATTTGGCTACCTTGTGGCTATGTTTCTGCCTTCTGCCTGGCATGTACACTGTACATGCTTACTCAAGGCCGGTGTCAATGACACATGACACCTCATGATCGAAAGCTGAATGCCATCATGTGCCTCAGAACTGCCACCCCAGTACAGAAACACAGGCACACAGGTCGCAGCACTGCTGCAGCCACACCACTCACCCTAGCCGTGTCAGGTGCAGGTCTGACCGTGGAGGTGCGGCATGCGGCGCAGTGCCTGCTGCTGCCGCTGCTGCATGCTGCAGCTGCCAGCTGGCGGTGCGCTCCAGGCCACTTGCAGGAGAGCGCGGTGACAGTGGGGAGCGGGGAGGGCTGAGCGCCCTGCGCTGCTGCTGCTGCTGCACGTGCTGCAGGCGGCTGCGCTGTAAGGGGCTGCTGCTTCTGCTACGAGAACTAGCTGGCTGCTGCTGCTGCTGCTGCGTAGTTGTGGCTGGCTTGCCTGGTGGTAATCTGCTGCTGCTACTGGTGTTAGTGGCAGCAGATACGGCAGCCGAGGCAGCCGATCCTGCAGCATCTGACTCTGCTGCTGTGGTTGCCGAACTAGCGTCGCTTGCCTCAACTGCTGCTGCTGCTGCTTGTTGGTACTCTGCATAAACGGCCTCGCTGTTGCTGTCACTTTCACTCTCACTGTCATTGCCGGAAGTGTGACCGTCACTCCCACCAGACTGGCCTGCTGCAAGCTGTGAAAGGGTGACCAAGCCGCTGCTCTGCGACCACACCGGCTGCTGCGGCAGGATTGCTTCGGCTTCTGAATCTACAGCTGCTGCTACTGCTGCTGCTGACAGCTGCGGCGGTTGCACATCATCTGCAGGTGATGAGCTGACTGCTTCGACTGCTGCTGCATATCCCCGCAAGCTGTCTGCTGCTTGCTGCTGTGAGTGCTGCTCTGCTGCTGTGCCTGCGCTGTTGACAGCTTGGCTTGAGCTGCTCGCCAGTGCTGCAGCAGAGGCTGCTTCTGCTGCTTGGTCGTGCGCGTTGATTAGTGCTGCTGTGCCACTGCTGCACAGCGGCAACGCAGCTAGTTCTGCTGCAGGCGGCGTGTCTAGGTTGCCAGATGACGCTCTGCTGCCCGTGAGTGGTGTATGAAACTTTTCATCGTCGTCATCTAGCTCGCCAAACACGAGAGGTTCAACTCTACATGCTGCGTCTACTACTGTAGGAGGTGCACTGCTAGCATCTACTGCTCCGTCTTCTGCTGCTGCCATTTGCGGGCCGGTTTCGTTCAATGTTACAGGATCAGGCTGATCATCCGCGGTAGGGGTATCCATAGAGGCCACGTATCCGGATCCTGTCCCTGACGCTCAGGGCATCGACCAGGGTTGTTTGTTGCGCAGCGACTCGTGCAGCACTAATACAGTACAGCTTCAGCATATCGAACAACTACGAAATTGTGTGCTGATGCCGGCCTTGCGTGTCTAGCTCAAGTAGCAAACCCTTCTGTGACAGAACACTGATGTTTTGAACGCCTGTACTTGTGGTGCGTGAAGCAGACACTGGGTGTTGAATTGCAAGCAATGAAGCATCATCCTCACCATGCATGTAATGCACCATGAGCCGTAGCTCTGCAGGATCCTTCCAGGTAGTGCACAGCAAGTCACTGCTGCTGCATCATCTTCACAACAGGTCGCCCGGCACCACCTCTAACCACACATCTGAGCATGCGTGCAGGGTTTCTTGCAGCCAACACCAACATCGCAAGCAGCTGACTTCTTCGGCCATGGTTTGTCGTTTGAATCAGTGCCAGCTGCTGCCATCAGGTGGGATGGCAGCCTGCTGCTGATGCTGCTGATTGCGCAGCTGCATGGCAGGCAGTCTATACTATATCATTCTATATGCCGCATGCTGTCACTTTCATCACAGTTTACTGGTGTACATGCCACTGATCCAGCAGCACGGCACGGTGTCCTCCTCTGTCCTGCAGTGAAGTAGAGCAGCTGAGGAGTGCGAATGAGCAGCTCAGGCAGCAACTGCAGCACCAGCAGGAGCTCCTTCTCGTATGGCAGCAGCAGCCCTGTACACTGTGCCAGCTGCACAGCACACATGTCAGCTCCAACAGCAGCAGCAGCAGACGCAGGTCAATAGGCACCATCAGCCACAGCAGCAGCGCCAGAAGCAGCACAAGCGCAGCACGGCCTGGGAGCCAAGACGCTGCTGCTTGCAGGAACAATACCAGCAGTAGCAGCAGCAGTGAAAATAGCACAGCAGCAGCAGCAGATGGGGCAGGGTGCTGCGGGGCTGTGCAGTGCAGGCTAGACAGGGCGCTGCGGCAGCAGCAGATGCAGCTGGCACAGATGCAGAAGCAAGTGCTGGTGTTGCAGGTGAGGGCTTGTTGAATTGGTTTGCCAGCTGCAGCTGTACCAAAGGAGCCTCATCAAATGTGGTTGATCATCAAGTTGTGGATGTGCTGGAGGGTTGTGCGTTGTAACAGAAGTGGTACTGCAGGCCCCTCCTGCAGGCTGAGCTGTCCAGTTGTAAGCAGCTATTTCATGCAGTACCTGCAACAGCTGCACCTCAAAACATATGAAACTGCGCTGCATCTTTTCACTCTTCTCTTCTCCTGCAGGCTGAGCTGTCCAGCCGTGAGCAGCTGGTGCTAGAAGCTGACACAGTGCTGGCAGAAGCAGCACGGCGCCTTGTAGGACTGGCTGCAACGGCTGCAGCAGCACCAGCACTCGGCAGCAGCAGCAGTGGGGTTGCAACTGTAAGGACGTCTCAGCGCCAGCCTGTAGCGACAGCTACAGGAAGCAGCAGCAGCAGCAGTAGAAGGGTCGCATCTGGTACTGCAGTCAGGCCGCCGAGCAGCAGCAGCACCGCCGGCATCGGTGGTGGTGCTGCAGGCGCACGCAGCCCTTCTGCTGCTGGTGTCGTTGCTGTGGCGGAGCAAGTGCTTGAGCAGGCCCAGGCTGTAGCAGCATGGTGCAGGACTGCAGCAAGCCGCATCAGTAGGTGAGCCAGTGAACAAAGGGTGCAGGGTGCGCTTAGGTGCACTTGGCGTCAGTGCATGTGCAGCTGATGTATCTGCGTCATGGTTTCCTGCAAGCAAAACTGTGCCGGACGTGCACACGGGCATGCAGCTGAACGCTTCAGCAGGTGAGTCCACAATTTTTACAGCGTGCATGCTGAGACGTGCTTTGATTGAGGTTGACGGTTGCCCTGACTGGGCTGCTGATGTGTGGGCTGTAGCAGCATGGTGCCGGACTGCATCCGGCCGCATCAGCAGGTACGAGAAAATAAACAGGCAGGGTCTCCGGTGCTGTTGCGTTGTGCGGCGTGATGCTACTCACATGTTAGTGCTGTGGCATGGATGGGTATGCATGAATAACACACCGACACCAGCTTGCAGGACTTCATGTATTCACTGTACCTGCATATGCGTGAGGCTTTTGTGTGCCTTGGTGATGTTGTTTTGGGAAGCACACAGCACAGCATAGTCTCTGCGTGAAATCTCTGTGTAGATAGATGTATTGGCTGCACAGATACTGCTCAAATGCCCTGTGGGTGCGCACTATTGCTCATCCGCCCGCCCTGCTGATAAACAAAATATTTACAGCAGCGGAGATGAAGTTGCATGCGCTGTTGCTCCTTGTCACTGCCTACTCTGCATGCAGGGTCAGGGCAGCATCAGCAGCACAGTGTCGTGCTGCTACACATCTATTGGCAGCAGCAAACTTGTCCTCAACCCTGTTGCTCCTTGTCATTGCCTACTCTGCACGCAGGGTCAGGGCAGCATCAGCAGCACAGTGTCGTGCTGCTACACATCTATTGGCAGCAGCAAACTGTTCCTCAACCCTGTTTCTCCTTGTCACTGCTCATTTTGCACGCAGGGTTAGGGCAGCATCAGCAGCACAGTGTCATGCTGCTAGGGAGGCCAGCAGGTGCTGGGGCGGCAGCAGCAGCAGCAACAGCGGCAGCGGCAGCGGTGCAGCGGCTAGTAGCAGAGGCGGCTGGGATGCCAGTGATGGTGACGATGCTGCTGAGGGTGTGGCATCAAGGCTGCAGCAGCTGCAGCTGAATCATGTGCCTGCAGGTAGGTGGCTGCTTTTAAACCGGAGCATGTGCTGTTTTAGTCTCCAGCAGTATGAGGCTGCAGCAGCTGCAGCTGAACTATGTATGTTACTGCACTAAGTTACTGCAGGTGGGTGGCTGATCAGATGCAGTATGTGCTGTTCCAAAACCCATGATGCGTTCTGAGGTTCGGCACTGAATATGTGTCAACAGCAAGTCGTGCTTTCTAAACCTACTGATCAACTGCGGTAGGCATTTGTAAAGTACACATCAGTTGGGCATTGCTCTACTAGAGTTGGCGTTGACTATTAGTTGGCGTTGACAATGATATGCATGTGCGGCTGCAGGTGGTAACAAGTATCTGTTGAAGCACAAAAGCCTGCCGCTAACAGGTTTAGCACAAGGCGATGGCGTAAGCCTGATCCACGTTCCAGCACTACACTCTTTGATGCAGCTACTGGGCGGGTTAGCGCTGCCGCTTGCTGACTTGGCAGTACAACTGCACAGCATTGTACTGCCTGTACTGCCTTGGCTAGGCAGTACAGCTGGCTCAGTGGGGAGTGTACTGCCTGAAGCATGTGCTGACCTGGCACATTCAGCAGCTGCTGCAGCAGGGGAGATAGTAGAGCTGTGCGCTGTACTGCCGGCAGTGCCGGGCTGTTTGTCTGCTGCAGCGGCAGCAGATGCGCAAAAGGCCGGTGCTGCACGTGCGGCAGCTGTACAAGAGGCTAAGCAGTGGGGCAGCAGCAGCAGCAGCAGTAGCGGCGCTGCCCTTACAGCCAAACATGCAGAGGCAGCAGATGAGCAAGCAGCAGTTGCCAGCAGGAGCCACAGGGCAGCAGGAATGCGGCCAACATCTGCTCTCAGGACTCTTACTAAGCAGCAAGCAGCATGTCTAGAGTTGGATGCAGCAGATCAGCAGCTGCTGGATGAACTAGCAGCGCTGATGTTGCTGCCTGCAGCCAGCCGACAGCATGGCAGTAGCATCAAGAGCAGAGACGAGCACCACAGCAGCAGCAGAAGCCGCAGCGAGGGTGGCGCTGCTAGTAGCATGGGGTATAGTGCAGCAGCTAGTCCCCCACGAAAGGCTAGCAGTAGCAATGCTGCCCAGCAGCAGCAGCAGCAGCAGGGTGAGGCGCTGCTGCAGCAGCTGACGCAGCGCTGGCGTGTGTTATGGTTCAAGCGCTGCGTGTTGGAGCACCAGTTGAGCTTCGTTGCGCGTTGCAGTGCAGAGCAGACCAAGCTTGTGTCAGGCTTAGTGCAGCGAGTAGCAGCCGCAGCAGCAGCTGCGGCAGAGGAGTTTGAAGCAGCAGGCGACTTGCAGCAGCGGCAGGATGAGGCAGGGCAGTTGGGTGGGCAGCTGCTGCGGGCGTTGCTGCTGCTGGAGCAGCAGGGTGGCTCAGGGTCTGCTTTGAGGGCGCTGGCTGGGGTGCTGCAGCAGCATCGGAACGCAGTAGAAGATCTACCTCAGGTTGGTCGGCGTTCCATGTGAACTGCACATGTGCTGTGATTTGCACGATAAGTGCGATGTGCATTGCCGCCAATGCAACCTGAGATATGCAAGGGCTGCAGATTGCAGAGGATGCAGGGTGGCCAGCCAGACATAGTTAGGAGCGCTCTGCGTGTGTAAGTTTTTAGTTTGTCCGTGCTAATCTGGTATGCAATGCACTGCTGTTGCTGCTGCTGCCGTGTGTGTGCAGCTGCTGCAGGAGTCTAGCGCGACTTCTGTGAAGACTGCCGTGCTGGCTGCTGTTGCTGAGGCTTTCGAGAACTTCAGATACGAGCTGCAGCTGGCACAGCAGTCCTGCAACACAGCAGTTGCCAGTGCTTCTGCAGCTGCTCAAGTCTGACAGCCTGTGCTGAACCTCGGCGGTTGCTATGACAGTCAGTTATGCCAGCAAGGATGGTGGTATGCTGGGCCATGAGAGCAGCTGCTAAAGCCCGCTGACACATGCTTGAGCGTGTGCATTTAGGTTACAGTGCTTTTCACGATGGTGTCTGGAGCATGAGATAAGCAGCTGCACGAGATGCCTCCTCGGCAGCAGCAGCAAAGGCGTGGCGTGTTGCTCGCCACAGCCGCGTGGATTCACTCTATAACAATAGCACCTCTTGTAAATTTCTGGCTCTGGACAGTTCTCGGGTCAATCGAGGAGAGCACCACTAGCCTGATTCGAGAGGCCTTGGCTTTGACGCAACGCTCGATCAATGGCTTCTCGGCATGGACTCTGTCTGGTAAGCCATGATCGCAGCTGCAACTCAGCCGCAGCACATGTGTCCCGTAACTCTGCTGTCAGCAGTGTCCAGAGCATCATGCGTTATCGCACTGCGAGCTTGCAGGAAGACTGGCTTCTGCGAAACGTTTTCTTCGTCTATGCAGTGTTCAACAGGGATTACAAGCGCCAGCTCAGGGGCCGGTGGGAGGAGACGTGGGCAGCGTACAGTTGGTGGAGGGAGCAGGCTCCCCCCAGCAAACAGGGCACGCTGAATGCAGTGCTGGCACGCAGATATGGTGAAAGCCAAGGTATTTTGACCGACATTCAAGCTTGCGGCTGCAGCTGCACTGCACTGCAGCTGCATCACGGGGAGATGTACAGTGGTGGCGTTGTCAGTGGCAGCAACAGCAGCACTGTACTCTGTGCAGAGTCATTTCTGCTGTGCTGGACAGGCTCTCTTTACTCAAGCAAAGGCTCTTATTATTACGACAACGATATTAATATAGGCATGCAATCATTTCTTGGGCTATTTGCCTATGGAGTGTAGTGCTTAGGGTTGTTTTGCAACGTGCCATGCTCAAGACCCCGCCCATGTTGTATTGAACGCTGTTACTTTGACCACGTTTGACTGCAGATGACTCCCCGTCATTGCAGCCCATGGCTTCGGCTCCTGCAGGACTGCCCCACTCAAGGCTCAGCAGCAGCGGCAGGAGGCAGCCCAGCACCACTGGCCAGCACCCAACAGCAGCAGCAGCAGCGGGTGGTGCTGCTCCTGCAAGCAGCCGAAGCAGCATACGGCGCAAGGCAGCTAGTGACACTGGTGCTCCCAGCGGATCAGCTGTTGATGGCGACGCTGCCTGCAATCCTACTGCAGCAGCAGCGGTGAGGCCTGCTACCACGGCTCTGCAGGAGTTTGCAGGAACACCAGCAGCGCCAGTACCAGTCGGCGCACGTGCAGCAGCAGCAGCTGCTGGGCGCTTCAGCAGTGGCAGCTTTGCTGAGATACAGCCAGCTGACGAGCCGCCAGCAGAGCAGCAGCAGCAGCAGCGCCGGCCGCGGCAGCAGCAGCAGCAAGGAGGCAGCGAATCGAGTGATTCGCAGGAACGTGGAAGAGACAATGAAGATGAGGCGAATACGCAGTGGTGGGGGGCGGGTGCTGCACTGCTGTCCAGCAATGCACCGTCATGGCTCTCTGCTATGTCAGAAGAAGCGCAGGAGGCTGCAGCAGCAGCGCAGCAGCGGGCAGCAGCAGCATCTGCAGCAGCATCAGCGGCCGTGCAGCAGGCAGCGAGCAGCGTCAGCAATGCAGTGGAGCAAGCGGTTGAGGAAGCTGCAGCAGCTGCTGCGGCACTTGCGCGCAACATGCGGTCCGTGTTTGAGGCGCAGCCTGCTGGGTGGGGTGTGCATGAGGCGATTCGCGGCAGAACAGGTGCGTGGTCTTCGCTGTACAAATGGTGCAATGTGTTGCTGTTATTGCGCTTAAGTAGCAGCCAGTGCACGTGCAACAGCAGTTGCTGGGCCATTTGGTATCATAGTTACTCGCATCAGGCAATTGAAGAAGCTGCAGCAGCTGCTGCGGCACTTATCTCAACATGCGGTCCATGTTTGAGGCGCAGCCTGCTGGGTGGGGCGTGCATGAAGCCATTTGCGGCAGAACAGGTGTGAGGTCTTCGCTGCACAAGTTGTGCAGCAGTCAGTATTGTGCGAGACTTGCTGTCAAGGAGGGACTTATCAATGGGGGAAGTTGTATGACGGCTGCATCACAGCGTTGCCTTGCCAGCAACCTTGCATTTCTTCAACAGCAGTGTGCTGGAAGCCGTCTTCCTGTCAAGCTGTAGTTTGATGCGCGCCTGGAACGTGTGCTGCACAGCTGCGTTGCTTACGCTGCTGCTGCTGCTCTGCAGGCTTGTTGGAAGACATCTCCATGTTCAGCCAGCTGCTTGTAATGCGCGTCACCCATCTTGCTTATGCTGCTGCGGCTGCTGTAAATGCAGCAAGTTGTCAGGTGCACACACGTTTCTGACTCCTAACTTGCTTTCATGCTTGGTCATTACATGACTGTTTGCTACTCTGCAGGCTTGTTGGAAGACATCTCCCTTTTCAGCCAGCTGCTCGTGATGCGCATCTTTGATGCCATCCGCTGGCTGGTCGGTTGCCTCACACTCACCCCGGCAGCAGCAACAGCAGCAGCGCGGCCCTCCGCAACAGCAGCAGCAGCAGGACCAGCAGCAGCAGGTGCCAGCAGGCACCGCCAGCGCTGGTCTGGCTTGCGGCAGGCAGCAGCAGCGGGAACAGCAAGTCCCCGCGCAAGCAGTGCCGGTGCCGGCAATAGAGCGCATGCGCATTTTAGCACTAGTGGTGGCGGGAGGCGCATTGCACCTCCATCGGAGGCTGCATTCTCATCGGCTGAGTCAGCTGATTCTGCAGGGGATTTTATCACGAGCGGCAGTTTGTTCAGGAGAATAATGCGGCGGTGGGGAACAGGTGGCAAGGCTGCAGCAGCAGCAGCAGCAGGGGGTGGTGTTATGCGGAGCCCTACAGCAGCAGCTGCATTCCGTAGGCGCAGTGCGACATCCATTGACTTGACGGTGAGGTCATGGTTGGTTGGTGTTTGTGCCAGGTTGTGTCAGATTGGCCTGCTGTGTTGCACAAATTTTGCTGCACACGCCTGGACTGACCTGTGCTTGTCTGTGCCGGTCTGCTGCGTGTCATGTTGAAATCGCAGGGGACCACCCACATGTGGGGCTGTGGATCTTCTCCATGCTAACAGCGGTAGGACAGCAAATGTTTCAATAGCTTGTTCTGGTATTTGACTGGTGTAGTGCTGATGTGTCTTTCTGTGTTCTGTGCCTGCTGCTGCTGCTGCTGCTGCAGAGGACGACTTGCATGTGGGGCTCTGACTCAGAACCTGACAGTGACAGCTCACACGACGCAGCAGCAGATGATGACGCAAGCAGCTCTGCAGCCAGCAGCGACTATGGTGACTTGGCATCAGAGCCATCAACTGCTGGCACTGAGAGCAGCAGCGCTGCAGCTGACAGCAGCAGTGTGGCAAGCGCATTGCAGTTGCTGTCGACATCAGGAGCAGAGGGTCGGGTAAGGGCGGGATTGCCGTCAAAAGGTCTGCTCAAGGCGTCGTTATCAGTGCCAGCAAGTGGACCTGGCATCATCATCAGCAGCAGCAGTGTAGTTGCAGGGCCGGGGGGTGGCTTGAGCAGCAGTTCGAGTTGGGTTGCGGGTGCTGCGCAAGGCCGCAACCAAGCTGCTGCTGTGTTGACGGGCATGAGCAGCAACCGTGTTGGGTTTGCGGCTGCTGCTGGGGATGTAGCTCAGCAGCAGCAGCAGCAGGACGGCAGCAGCAGAAGCAGCAACACGCGTGTCCAGCCAGGTTTGCCAGCTGGCATGCAGCAGCAGCAGGGTGCTGCAGCCCTTCCCGCTCGTGTGTCAGCCGCAACTGCTGCATCACCATTTGCAAAGCCTGTTGTGCAAGACAAGCACAGCAGTGCCATCAGCAAGCAGCAGCAGCACTCGGACAGCAGCAGCCACAGACAGCAGCAGCAGCAGCACCGGCAGAAGCAGCAGCGGCAAAAGCAGCACAAGTGTGCGTCTGCTGATCGGCGCAGCAGTGCAGCCAGCGGCAAAAGCAGCAGCAAAGGTGGCGGCAGTGCTCGGCTGCTGCAGCGGAGTCACTCGGGGCCTGCTGTGTCGGAGCTGAGGGATGTGTCATCCGCTGGCCAGGTCATCAAGATGGCAGGTAGGGTTTGCAGAACGATGCAATTGAAACTAAATGCCAAGCGCAGATGGCAGTACTAGTGTCACAGATCTGTGGCGTAGTGTCGCAGACAGCTCTGGTTGTTGAGAACCCGATGGCACATGGCCAGGTCATCAAGATGGCAGGTAGGAGGGAAAATGGGTTGAGGTGCACAGCGGAGTCACTCGGGGCCTGCTGTGTCGGAGCTGCGGAACGTCTCTTCTGCTGGCCAGGTCATCAAGATGGCAGGTAGGAGGGAAGATGGGTTGAGGTGCACAGCGGAGTCATTTGGGGCCTGCTGTGTCGGAGCTGCGGGACGTCTCTTCTGCTGGCCAGGTACGGTTCACAGCTGGCAGGTACGGTTCACAGGTACGGTTCACAAATCTAACAGTGTGATTGTTCTTGAACCAAGCGCAGATGGCGGAATTGTCGCAGACAGCGCTGGTTGTCGAGTAGCTGGCGGTTCACCATCACTTGTTGCATCCCCCAACCTGCTGCGCCGCCGTATGCCTTGCAACCCATAGAAATGGTTTCTTTTCCGCAGGCTACCCGCTGGAAGTGCACGAGGTGCTCACTCCTGATGGCTACCTGCTGCGTATGGTTCCTGCATTCTGCCACGGCTCCATGTATCGTCTCAACCACCATACACCTGTCACACCCTTCATTCCTGCTGGCTATATCCTGGCATTGAATGAGATGCTCACTCCTGACGGCTACCTGCTGCGCATGCTTCAAAACCAAACCATGATGTCACAGCGGAGATCTTCAATGTTCTCTGTCCTGCAGGCTATACCCTGGAGGTGCACCAGGTGCCTACTGTTTACAGCTACCTGCTGCGCATGCATCAAAATAACAAAAGCATGATGTCATGAATGGCATTGCAACCATTTTTGCTGTCCTGCAGGCTACCCGCTGGAGGTGCATGAGGTGCTCACTCCTGACGGCTGCCTGCTGCATGTTGGTCCTGCGTGCTGCAGTAGATCCTTTCATTGTTCCCAACAATATATCCTTCTGTCCTGCAGGCTACCCCCTGGAGGTGCACGAGGTGCTCACTCCTGACGGCTACCTGCTGCGTATGGAGCGCATCCCCCAGCACGGAGCAACAGACGTGACCTTCATGATGCACGGTGAGCACCTGAAAATTGCATTTTCAGCTGAATGTGGGTCCATCCGCCATCTTAGACAGTATTGGCAGGAAATCTGCAGCAGATGTACACCACCCTTCGCCCGTTTGCTGTGAATGTGTTATGGCAAGTTGCAGTAGTACAAGTGGTTGGCAACTTATTGCCCAGACATCTTTTTGGATAAATAATGACGATGTGGAGAGCATACATGCTTGCTCTGCACTTACATTTGGTTGTCGCTATCGCTGCTGCTGCTGCAGGCGTGCTTGACACCAGCCTCACCTGGGTGGCGGGTGGCATCACTGGCAGCCAGGCTTCTGCTTTGCCTGCTACACTCTGCACCCCACAAAATGGTGTGGTATGACTGCCGCTGCTGCTGCTGCTGCTGCAGGCGTGCTTGACACCAGCCTGACGTGGGTGGCGGGTGGCATCACTGGCAGCCAGGCTTTTGCATTGCCAGATACTCTCCGCACCCACATTTTGTTGCTGCTCCTGCTGCTGCTGCTGCAGGTGTGCTTGACACCAGCCTGACGTGGGTTGCAGCATTTCCTGCTAGTTGCATTGCCTGTGCATTGTCCCTTGCCCAACTTTTGCTTGCCGCTGCTGCTGCTGCTGCAGGCGTGCTTGACACCAGCCTCACCTGGGTTGCTGGTGGCATCACTGGCAGCCAGGCCTTTGCTGCATGGGACCGCGGCTTTGACGTGTGGCTGGGCACCAGCAGGAGCAACCCGCCTCACGCAGCAGCAGGTGAGACAACCTGCAGCAGTCTCTAGTTAGTGTTTTTGTTGACATTATTTGTGAACAGTAGGAACACTTGAAATGAAACAGCAGCTTTTTGTGTGTTCAGCAGGAGCACCCCGCCACACGCAGCAGCAGGTGAGATATTCTGCACACCAGATGTCTTGTACACCAGATGTTTGGCACACCAGATGTTTGGCACACCTGATATTTTTTTTGCACGTGTGCCGGAATTGCTGGGCGCCAGCAGGAGCAACTTGCCACACGCAGCAGCAGTTTAGACAGGAGTCAATCTACCTGAGTTTTCACAACATACTAGAGGTACTGGTGTTTGTTGCTGTTGAGCTGCGCCTTCAAAGGGTCAAATGCGCAGTTGTGGTGTGTGTTTGTCAACAAGCTGTCCTGGTATCATAATAGAATGATCAATCCTTGTCAGCCCTACCTGTCGGCATTGGCACCGCGCCTCACCCTCTGGGGAGCGCTGGGGAGCAGCTCCTGGTAGCATGTTGAAGCTGGCATCTCAGGAGTGGCAGCAGCTGCTCTCCTTAGGGCTGCGCTATGAAGCGTTGCTCATCTATTGACTGCCTTGCTGCGCGCATTCTCTTGGATGTGTTGCAGGACTAAGGCTAGCAGGCAGCGCCTATTGGTGCTACATGCACTTGAATGCGTCGAATGTATTGGATGTGCTGCATTCATTCACTTACATGTGTTGGCCGTGGTGTACTCTGTCGTTTTGTTGACTTGCAGACCCAAGGTTGGCAGGCAGTGCCTACTGGTGCTACACCCACAACGAAGTAGGCATGTTCGATATGGGCGCACAGATCGACCACATCCATGCCACTAAGATGCGGGAGCTTGCTGCACTGGGCATTGGCAGCAGCAGCATGCCTCGCAGCATCAACATTAGCCAGCCTGCAGCAGCAGCAGGGGGGAGCTCTGGCAGTGCCTTGCAGCAGCAGCAGCAAGGCGATGCCAATGAGACTGCAGGAGATGCAGCAGCAGCAGCAACAGTGGATGATGCAACAGCAGCAGCAGTAGCTGCATCGTTGGCAGCTGAGCTTCAATCAGAGCATGGTGAGGAGGCAGATCTGTTTCCTGCTGATGATGCTCTTGCTGCTGCTGCTATCAGCGGCAGCAGCAGCAGCAAGCGCCCTGGCAGCGGCAGGAGCAGCATTGCTAGCCCCAGGGTGCATCTGAGTCAGCGCGCTGAGTCATCATCAGGATGTAACAGTAGCAATAACATTGTTACATTGCCGCTACATCGTGCTGAGTCAGCAGCTGAAGTGGACGCGGCAGCAGCAGCAGAAGCAGCGAAAGAGATGCAGCGGTACAGGGCAGCGGCAGTGGCGGCTGGCATTGTACTGACGAGTGACAACAGCATTCCAGCAGCAGCAGGAGCTTCTGCTGTTGCTGGTGTTACTGCTGCTGCTGGCAGTAGGAGCTCTAGTGGTGCTGCAACTGACCCTGCTGATGACACACAGGAGCGGTTTTGGTGGCTAAACCCCCGGGGTACAAGGCTGCGAGGTTTAAGGCTTGGTAGGAGGGCTGGGTCTTTAGATCTTGACACTGCTGCTGCCAGTGGCGGTGCTGCCGCTGCTGCTGCTGCTGCTGCTGGAGCAGGTGCTAAGGCAGCAGCAGTTGGGGTGACAGGTGTCGCGGCGGCTGTGGCTGCTGCTACTGCCACTGCTGTTGTTGGAAGCTCTAGTGAGGCTCACGAGCAGGGCAGCATTCAACTCAACTCTTTAGATCCCCAACAGCAGCAGCAGCAGGGTCAGGAGCAGCAGGCTGTAGCAACAGACTCCCCTTGCAGCTACACCAGCTCAGTGGGATGCACAGTGCATATCAGGGACGGTGTTGGCCCTGTTAGCCCTACTGCTGCTGCCACAGGGCAAGCAAAACAAGGCAGTCCAAGGGAGCAGGGGGATACAGAGGATGCAGCAGCAGCACAGCAGCAGCAGCAGCCGGTATGGGGCCGCATCTCAAGCACCAACAGTATGCGGCATGCTGTGAGCGCGCCAGACTTTTACTCGCTGGAAAACAGTGAGGCAGAGGGCAGCAGCAGCAGCAGTGGCAGCGGCAGCCGCTGTAGCAGTGGTAGGCTTGCGGCAGCATTGGGGGATGGAGAGCAGCAGGGGGATGCTCCTCAGCAGCAGCAGCAGTCTAGTGCGCCAGATGATACATCAGCAGCAGAAGCAGCAGCAGCGGCAGATTTTGGCATGCCCAGGAGTCCCAGCGCTGGCAGCAGCAGCAGCAGCAACAGCAAGCAAAAAGGCTCCCCCTGGCAGTGGCCTTTTAAGAAGCTTGCGAGTACAGCGTTTGAGCCTAGCTCTGGCGATGCTGACACAACAGCCACGGCAGCAGCAGCAGCAGCAGCAGACGCTGCGGACGCAGCTGCTGCTACCGCTGCTGTCGTCACGCAAACGTCTTGGCATGATCTGGAGCAGCAACCACAGCAGCAGCAGCAGCAGCACCGGTCGTCGCACGACAGTCGGCAGCTGAGCAGCAGCAGCAGCAGCACTGGGGGGAGTTTGCCGAGTGAGCCGTACAACTTGCGCGTGGTGTGCCACAGCTTGGGAGGGCTGGTGATGCTCATCCACTGCATACAGAGGTGAGCGCTGTGTGCATTGTAGTGAACAGAGCTTTACATTCAAGATGGATACAGTATGGTCTTCAGCTGTGCTCATCTCTTTCCGTCACGTGTTGACAATGTGTTCATTTGGGGTGGCTCATACCATCTAAGATGTAACAGTGTGTGGTCTGCAGCTGTGTGTGGTGTGCCACAGCTTGAGTGGCTGGTGATGCTCATCCACTGCATACAGAGGTGACAACATTGCGTGCACGAATTCGTGCTGCTGCTGCTGCTGCTGCTGCTGAGGCCTGCTGCTGAGGCCTGCCGACCTGACCTACCGCCGTAGCGTACGTGTGCATTGTGACCAGTGTTTGCAGTTTGGGCTGGATAGGTACCTGGTCTGCAACTGCAGCATGGTTTCAAAGGCTAGCGAAGAAGGGCACTAATGCGGACCTCATCGTGTGCAGCAGCGTTGTATCGTGTATGCCGTGCTGGATTCCACTTGGTCAAGCGTATGTGCGCTGCTGCTGCTGCTGCTGCTGCTGCTGCTGCTGCAGGGTTCGTGAGGGGCGGCCGCACCACGTAAGGCGCCTGATCATGCTGAGCCCTGCCGGCTTTCAACCTGCTGAAATTTTGTGCTGCTGCTGCAGGGTTCGTGAGTGGCGGCCGCACTACGCGTGCCGCCTGATCATGCTGAGCCCTGCTGGCTTCCACCCTGTCAGAGAAACAAAATATATGCAAGACAATAAGTCTGCAAAAAAGGACAGATATTTACTGTTTGCTGTTGAAGTCTATGTATGCTGCTGCTGCTGGTGCAGGGTTCGTGAGGGGCGGCCGCACCATGTGCGTCGCCTGATCATGCTGAGCCCTGCAGGCTTCCACCCTGTCATCCCACGCATGTTCAAGCCGCTGGTGTACGTGTGGGGGCCGCTGATGTGGTACATGACCTGGATCTGGCGGCAGCAGGTGCGTTATCAACACGGACTGCTTTGCGTTGCATGCTATGTGTCTGTGTTAGCTGTCCTTGCTTTGTGCGTGTAACTTATACAACATTCGAAGGACAGCATTATCTGGTGTATGTGTGGGGGCTGCTGATGTGGTACATGACCTGGATCTGGCGGCAGCAGGTGGGCTGCGGACCATGGTTTCGTAAAACATGCTGTGTGGGTTTGAAAAGGGCATCAGCCTCTGGTGTACGTTTGGGGCCCGCTGATGTGGTGCAGTATGTCAAGAATCCCGTTGTTCAGAGCTCACCTGCTGACGCCAGATCCAGTTCATGTATCACATCACAATGCTGTGTACCAGCGTCAGCTGATGCTGAAGCTAGTTATGCAGCAATGTGGTGTGTTACATGACCTGGGTCTGGCGGTAGCAGGTGGGCTGGGGACTGGCTTTGGTGATTTGATGCCAGTTGTGTTGTGATGCTAGCTGTTGTGACGTTGCATGGTGCTATGCCAAGCCACTTGTGTATGTATGTGGATGATGGGGTGGGGCCTGGTGTATACGTGAAGCGATCTGGAGGCGGCAGGTGCAAGGCTGCTTTGCTAGACAAGTCTTTGACTGCACCGATCAACGCATCTGCTGATGATCTACATTCGAGGTAGCGCTGGAAGTTACAATTTTGAGATTTGCCAGGATTTGCATGGTGTTTCCTTGTGTTCCCTTGTGTAAATTAGCCGTGCATACCTCCGCTTTTTCATAAGGCTTCCCTGTGCACCTGCTGCCTTACTGCACGCATGCTGGCGTTCCAGCTTACAACAGACACCCACAAGCAAGCTTGTGCTTCGCTCGCACTACATCAACCCCAAACAAACGAACAACCATTGAACATTTCTGCTGCTGCAGCGCTTCCCTGTGCACCTGCCCACATGCTGGCTTTCATTGACTCTACAAGCTGCCTGTGCCAAGCCCTTGATGTAGTCCCCAGCCTATCTGCTGCTGTTGCGCCCTTTCTTGCAGGGCTCCCCTGTGCACCTGCCCACAGTTGTGGCATGTATGCTGGCCTTCCAGCTCACCATAGACACCAGCAAGCTTCTTAGTGCATGCAATGACTTGAGCTGTTGTTGTGCTGCCTGTCTTGCAGGACCTCCCAATGCACTTACCTACATACTCAAACATCAAACACTTTCGCACTGTCTGCTGCTGCGGGGCTCAGCTGCTTTAAGTGCACTGCAGCGGCTTACATGCTGTTGCATTCTGCTGCGGCTGCCTCACTGTGCAGGGCTTCCCCGTGCACCTGCCCACGTTTGTGGCGCGCATGCTGGCCTTCAAGCTCACCATAGACACCAGCAAGCTGCACGTGCAAAGCCTTGAACACATTCTCCTCTGCTGCCTATCTGCTGCTGGTGCGTCAATTGTCTCGCAGGGTTTCCGCTGTGCACCTGCCAACATCTGTGGCGCACAGGCTGGCTATCAAATCGACTATTCACACCAGCAAGCGTCCTCATGCTTGTGTACACAAACATACAACCACTTATAAACTGTCTGCTGCTGCAGGGTTTCTCTCTACACCTGCCTCTTTCGTGGGGCGCAAGCTCACCATAGACACCAGCAAGCTGCCTCGCATGCAACAACTCACCTAGTATGCGATTACTGCAATGCTTCATTCCGCGGGGCTTCCCTGTGCGCCTGCCCATGTGTGTGGCGCGCATGCTGGCCTTCAAGCTGACCACAGACACCAGCAAGCTGCCAGCACATGCAATCACTTGAAGTTGCTCTTGTGTTGCCTGTCTTGCACCAACTCCCGGTGCACGCACAGCATGCGTACGCGTATATTCTGCCGTTCAAAATCACCAAAGACACCTTCAACCTGTATGTTGTGGGCTCTGAAGTCACTAGTTTACATCGCCGCCTGCACTGGTTTGTCATACAGGGCTTCCCTGTGCACCTGCCCTCCTTTGTGGCGCATGCTGGCTTTCAAGGTTACCGTAGACACCAGCAAGCTTCTTTCTGCTTCGCATGCTCAAACCTCAAAACACTCTTGGATGTGTCTGCTGCTGCAGGGCTAAATTGCAGTTAGTGCACTGCAGCGGCTCACATGATGTTGCATTCTGCTGCTGCTGCCTCACTGTGCAGGGCATCCCCGTGCACCTGCCCACCTTCGTGGCCCCGCATGCTGGCCTTCAAGCTGACCATAGACACCAGCAAGCAACTTTGTGCTTCGCATGCACCAACCACCAGGATTCTTTCTTAACTGTCTGCTGCTGCAGGGCTTGGAGTTTAGTGCAGTGCAGCGGCTTACATGATGTTGCATTCTGCTGCGGCTGCCTCACTGTGCAGGGCTTCCCTGTGCACCTGCCTACATTCGTGGCGTGCATGCTGGCCTTCAGCTGGCCATAGACACCAGCAAGCTGCCTGCGCACAGCCCTAAGTAATTTACGCGCCGTCCCATATGTTGCTCGTGCCAAATTCCGTTTGAAATGGAATTGTTCTGCGGCTGCCTGACTGTGCAGGGCTTCCCTGTGCACCTGCCCACCTTTGTGGCGCGCATGCGTGCCTTCAAGCTCACCATAGACACCAGCAAACTGCATGTGCATGCAACAACTGACCTAGTATGCAACTACTGCAATGCTTCATCTCGCAGGGTTTCCCTGTGCACCTGCCTACGTTTGTGGCGCGCATGCTGGCGTTCAAGCTCACCATAGACACCAGCAAGCTGCCTGCAGTGGGTGACCTGGTGCGCAGCCTGGCACGGTTGCTGCTGGGGGGTGACAGGAGCGCCTGGGACAGGGCGCTGCTGATGCCGCACTACGCTGCGGCTGGCATGCCGCTGCTCAGCAGCTTACAGGTAGGGCTGAACGGCAACATCAATGTTGTGCAAGTTTTGACGTTTTGTAGCTTGCTTGAGATTGTGTTGGTGTGGCTGAAGCTTGAGCAGAAGGTGGCGTGATGCGCAGCCTGGCTTGGTGGCTGACGGTGGATAGGGCACTGCTGCTGCCGTACTACGCTGCTGCTGGCATGTCACTGCACAGCAGCCTACAGGTAAGGCTAAACGTCTTGATGATTTGTAGCTTGCTTGAGGTCTTGTGGGCGTGGCTGAGTCTTGAGCATTCGGTGACTTGGTGCGCAGCCTGGCTGGGTTGCTGGCAGGGGACAGGGCACTGCTGATGCCGCACTACGCTGCAGCTGGCATGACGCTGCTCAGCAGCCTACAGGTAGGGCTTGATGTTGCGCATGTCTTGATGTTTTGTAGCTTGCTTGAGGTTTTGTGAGTGTAGCTGAGATTTCAGCAGTTAATGATGTGATGCGCAGCTTGGCTTGTGTTCTCAGGTTGCTGGGGGGTGACAGGAGCGCATGGGACAGGGCGCTGCTGACGCCGCACTACGCTGCTGCTGGCATGCCGCTGCTCAGCGGCTTACAGGTGAGTAGTGTGCGCTTTTGAGCAAAGGAGCGTATTGATACTTGTTTGCACACTGCATCTCGTCATTTTAGATGGTTGTGCTGGGGTTGCGCGCATGAACCTGGGTGAGCAGCTTACAGGTCAGTGATGTGCGCCTGAGCAATGGACTTCGACTGCTGCTGCTGCTGCTTTTGGACACATTCGTCTATGGCTGTCCGATGTTACTCGCATACAAGCACGCTCGGCCTGTGTGCCCTGACAAGGATACCAAAGACGCGGACTCTTCAACCTTCACCTTCTGCCGCTGCTGCTGTTGGCCTTAGGTGATGCACTTCATCCAGCTGTACACCACGCGCCGCTGCCAGCTGTACAATCACGGCAGCGCAGCAGCAAACGTGGCAGCCAGTGTGCTGCTGCTGCTGCTGCTGCTGCCTCAAGATACGAGCCTTTAGCTTGGAACAATCCCTTGCATGCTGTGCTGTTGCCTGCCACTGTTGCTGCTGCTGCCCTCAGGTGATGCACTTCATCCAGCTGTACACCACTCGTCGCTGCCAGCTGTACGACCATGGCAGCGCAGCAGTGAATGTGGCAGCCTACCAGCAGCCTACACCTCCAATTCTCAGCGAATGCTACCACACGCTTCGGGGGGTGCCGGTGCACTTGGTGGCAGGGCAGCACGACGGCGTGATACCTCCGGGTAACATTCGCTGTCACTATGAAGCGATGAAGGTAGCAGGAGTGGACGTCAGCTACAGAGAGGTGGGTGCATAATGTGTAATGGTGTGAATAGTGTAGGATGCGACAACTGAATGTATGAGACATGTGGCTATACATGTGTTTCAGCTGTGTGTGGTGGACATGGCGCTGTGCATTTGGTGGCTGGGCAGCAACGGAATTATGTGGCCAAAAAACCATCCAGTGCCACTACGAGGCATTGAAGGCAGCAGGAGTGGATGTGAGCTACAGAGAGGTGGGTGCACATTGTCTTCAACTCAAACTGGTTGTGTGATATTGTGAGATGTGAGAAGTTCATGGAACGTAGACAGGTGGCTGTACATGTGTTGCCAGCTGTGTGTGGTGTGTGGGGCCTTATGGTGGTTGGTCAGGTTGCCGGGGTTGTTCTCTGAGCTTTGCTGGTTCATACAAGCTGAAGAACTTTAGGGCAACCAACGTAGCTGACATGGACATTCACGAACCTCACTGGCAGCGCAACAGCCCAATACAAACAGAGTTGTTGGGTTCGGCGCTTCTTATGACCATCCCCTATCCTGCCTCGTGTCTGCCCTGCTGCTGCTGCTGCCGCCGCTGCTTTTGCATGTGTTACAAATGTAACATGTTATATTTGACCATCAGTTTGACTACGGCCACATGGACTTCACGTTCTCTGCCAAGGAGGAGCTGGGCTACTACATCAGCAGCCTGCTGTCACGCAAGTGAGGTTCACACTGGCTGATGTGAAGTTCACCTTATGCCAGGTGTGAAGTTCACAATGGGTGTCAGATTCTTCAGCTAAGGAGGAGCCGAGGTAGCGAGATCTGCAGCCTGCAAGTAGAGTTATCACTGGTTGGCATCAGGTTCACACCGATCGCGGGTGTTTGAACTTTGTGGTGTGAGGTCTCACTGCCTGGTGTGAGGTCTCACTGCCTGGTGTGAGAGTTTACACTGCTTTGAACTCAAAATCAGTCAAGCAGAAGTTGATGTGCGCAAGTGAAGGTCATACTTGCGGTGGGGAGCTGTGCCACTAGCTAGGATGTTTACAGTTTGTTTGCTCTGGCTGCTGCAGCCGGGTGTCATCAAACGCTCTTGCACGGTTGTAGGTGCAAGCAATGCGTTTGGAGCGGGAGGCTGCTGATCTAGCGCAGCAGCAGCAGGTTGCTTTTCATTGGTCGGTGATGGTTTGTACATGTAGCAATGCAGGATGTGTTGTATTGTTATGCCTGGTATTGCTGCTCTGTCTGCACATTGTGGGTATTGCTGGGCAGCGCTGCAGTGCTGTGTGTTGTTGTGCTTTTGTTCATTGTAGGGCAGCGCCGTTATGGATGCGCTGCTGTCGTCAACATGCTCTGTTGCAGCAGTGCCGCTGTGGCGCCAGTGGCTACAGCTGCTTCTAGCAAGCGTGCACATGCAGCACTGCACCAGGCTGGTGCACGTGAGCAAGTGTTTGCATGTTTGTACTTTGGTGGGCTGGTGCTGTTCGGCTGCGCAATGCCGTGCGCTGGCCAGGACTTGCTGCAATGGCAGCTGCCAGTCTGTGAGTGCCACTTGGTTGTGTCTCAACTGTGTGTTTGTAGCCTGATTTGGCAAATCTTTTCATGTTGTTCTGCTGCCATGATTGGCAGCATTGGCGCGTCTGCATGTCCTGGAGTGCACTGTACCTTGTTGTTTTTGCGTACGACATTGCATTTTTCTGATTGTATGCTCGCTCATGGGCCGCCGCTTCCCCACTGTGCCCTGGTTTGTAAGTAATGTAGCGGTACTGGAAGGCACATGCACGCAAGTTCAGCAGATGAGCGGTGCTACATCGCCAGCACCGCTGACGAGGCTGGGTTGGTGGAAGTGCCACTTCAGTGATTGCTCAGCAACCAGGCATGTTCAGCAGCAGCTGCTGGTGCCTGCCAGGCACAGGCGGCCTGTTAGACAGCCAAGCAGCAGCAGCAGGGTGCATGCTTTCTGGTAGAAGAACGTGCCGTATATGGTTTTATAGGTGTGTCAGTGCCGTACTGACAGATGGAATCCTTGGCTGTAATAGATATATGTTTAGCAGTGTATGTTATGGAGATGCCATGCCATGGCCCAGACCTCAGGTCAGATCGGATCTGGAGCCATTGCCATTAGCTCATAAAGCCCTAGCAATTTGCAAACGCCCGTTTACCGGTTTTTCTAGCTTAACATCAGGTTCTGGACGGCGACTACCGTTGAACGGTAACCACTGCTGGATGAACTGAAGGAAGGTGCAGCTGGCCTTCGGCTCAGCCGGGGCTCCCCGACCAGCCGGCTTCTCAGCTATCTCATGGCTATATAAAGAGCCGCCTGTCTCAAGCCTTGTCCACCAAGCAAACCAGGCATCGCAACAGCCCGCAGGAGAACTAAAAGGATGGCGGGTGCGCTCGTCCATCGCTCCTGTAGGGTTGCATGGGGAATTGTAAAAAGGATGCCGGTTACGCTCGCCCATCGCCCCATGTAGCCCGCCAGGGCTGAGACACAATATCGAAGCTTTGCTGCAAGGCGCCACGGGCCCCGGCACGGCACTCGAGGGTCAGAGTCTTGTGAACTGCTGGCCGCCTGGTTTGCTTGGTGATGTTTTTGGGCCTGGTTGTGAGCGACCTCCGCGTGGTAAGGCCCGGGCAACGCCCCAGCAGCAGCTGTGCATACCAGCATGCTGCAGCAGCAGCTGCGTTGCAAGCAGCAGCTGCAGCTGGGGCGGCTAACCGAAGCTCACAGTAAAGTTGCAATGCTGCTGCATGCGCAATAAAATGATACTGAAAAAGTGGTAGCACCGTCAAGTATCTTTACATGGCGGCAGCACTGCCGCAGAGACATGTACATGCTCTGAAAGGCAAAAAAATTGTGAACTTCACACGCTGGCAGCGCTGACGCGCAACAGCCCTTGTGGAGTCCAACCAATAGGTATGAACTTTCCTGCCCTCAGGCAACGGCTGCACATGCTTCTGCTGGCACCCACTACCAGCAACAGTTGCTGCCTGAGCAGCCACAGCCTGTGGCTGTGTAGGCTACACGGTAATGTAATGAGTCATTCACTTCAAGTGTGAAGTTCAAACCGTGAAGGCCTGCTAACAACTCAAACTGCAGGAAATATCATACAAAACGTTGAACATACACCTAAACATACATCAGAACATCCACCTAAATTATTTGAGGGCTGGACCTGTTGCATTCTGGTGCATACTTGAGCAGCGCAAGCGCTGCAACCATGCTGACCACCGCTGCAAAAACCAGCAGCAGCCCTGGTGCTAGCACAGCACTGCCTGTGGCTGCCACGAGTGCGGTGACAATGGTTGGGCTGACTCCACCTGCACATGACAGAGAAAGCAGCAGTGTAAAGGGTTGAATATAAATGAGTGATTGCAAACATAACGCAGCTGATTCGCATTCACATGGCAGGGGAGGCAGCGGTGCACAGGCAGTGAGCTGTCAACTGCAAATCACTTGCGATGGTCATAGGGAAGGTGAACAGATGATGGAGAGATGTACTGAACACTTGGCACCATGACTATGCACTGCAACAAGCTCAATGGCACGCAGGTACGGTAGCTGCTGTACCAAGCAATGTTGAGCTACAACCGCTGTGCATGCACTGCAGCTCTGTATACAACTGCACGACAGCCTGTCAAGGTGTTGAAGATTCAGCGTGCAACGGGTCAGAGCCTGCCGCGCTTGCTGCAGATGCCAACGGCTGCAGGAGAATTTTATAATCAATACATCTAGTTGTACAACTGCGTTGCGCAGCAGCTTCAGCTTACCTAGCCACGGCATGGCAATGTTGTGTGCCAGGTTAGCAAGCAATGCTAAGCTACAACAGCCGCTTTGCATGCACAGCAGTCATACAGGCTGCACAACAGCCTGCCTTCAGGTTTGGGATACATCACTTCTGCTAGGCTTGCTGTGTTGAACGACAGCGGCTGCAGGAACGATCTTGAAAGATTGAAATGCAGGTTCAGCTCACCTAACCATGACATGGCCATGATGTGTGCCAAGTTGAAGCCTGCATAAATGTTTGGGCTGAAACACTTCTGCTAGGCTTGCTGTAACACGCCTGCAGGAACTTTCTTGAAATTTGCGAAGCAGGTTTAGCTCACCTAACCACGACATGGCCATGTTGTGTGCCAAGTTGAAGCCTGAGCTCCTCACAGTGGCGGGGTAGATGCTGGCACAGGTCGCTGCAGGACAGCAGCAGCAGCAGGGCAACATGAAGATGTTAGCAGGCGTGTATCAAGCAGCAGCAGCAGCCTTATATTGTATGTGGCACCGGATCCAGTGTTAGCTGGCATGCAATGCAGGGAGATGAACAGCATTTGCATGGTACGCTATAATTATAGAGAACCCTTTCCACCACTATGTGCTCATTCAACAAAAGGATGTTTCGCACCTGGCACCACTCCCAGCACCCAGCCCATCAGCACCATCAGCAGCAGGTGCAGCAGCCAGCAGCCTGCAGCCGACGCCCGCGCAAACCCGATGAACACAGGCACAGAGATGCCAGCCGCAAGCGTGAACACTGCAAAGCAACTCCAAACCCGCGGCATGCCTTTGTCTGAAGCCCACCCTGCTGCCAGCTGGACTAACCCCATCGCTGAGAGGTTCACTATGAGCATGGCCTGCGTTAGCTTTTCCGGCATGAAAACCGGCGCCTTTCGCAGCTGTAGCGGAAGCCAGGTGCTGATCACCCAGAAGCCAATCGACACCCACGCTTCAAACAGAAACTGCAGCAGCACGCCGAGCCAGTGCTTGCGCAGCAGGCGCACTGCAGGGACGTACTCCCCCTGCTTTTCGGGGACTCCTGCTGCGCCCTCAATCGCAATGCTGGCATCACCGTTGGAGGTGGGATGATTTAGATTAACTGCTGCTGGACCTGCTTCTGCTGCTGCTGTTGTGGGGGCATCTTCTGACAGACTGTACAGCTTCTGGAGCTGCACATCAGGTACGCCAGCTGTTTCACTCCCTTGTGGACTCAACACCTGCTGCTGCTGCTGCTGCTGCTTCAGTTTCTGCTGCCGGTTGAGTGTGAGCGAGTCAACTGTCTTCAACCCCAGCGATTTGAAACTCCCCGCCAACCCTCCTGCTGCTGCTGCTGGTGCACCCGCTGAGCCTGTACTGCTGCTCCTAGACACAAGAGACGACGCTCTTCGAGACGCAATGCGCTGCAAGTTGTGCTGGATCACTTCTTTACGCTGCCGTGTGAATTCCTCTGGTTCCGGCATGTGCATTCGCAGTGCAACGGCGGCTGACGCACTGACGATGGAGAGCAGGAAGGGAATGCGCCAGCCAAACTGCTGCATTTGTGCTGCACCGGAAAACAGGGCGGCAGCAGGAGACAAACGCATCCGTGTAAGATGCAGGTGGCATGGTGTGGGATGTGCAGGATGCTGTTGGTATTCATGTAACACTCAGCGGCAGCAGCAGCAGCGCCCCCTCTCACCTGGGCTAAATATATGGTCTCCACTATCACAACGAAGAGCACGCCCAGCATGCAGCCCACCAATGCTGATGCACCTTTACACATGAGCACTGCTGGCAGTATAACTGAAACACTTAGCGGCAGCGTAAGCTGCTGCACCCTTCACCATAAGCATGCATACTGCTGGCAGTAGAAAAGCAACACTGTGCAGCAGCAGCAACCCTCTCACCTGGGCTGAACATCGCCTCCACTATCACAACGATGAGCACGCCCAGCATGCAGCCCACCATGGCTGACGCATCCCTAAACATGATGCGTGCTGACAGCCTACACCTAACACTTAGCGGCAGCGGCAGCCGCTGCACCCCTCACATAAGCATGCATACTGACTGGCGGTGTCAACGAAACACTTAGCGGCGGCAGCAGCAGCAGCAGCACCCTCTCTCACCTGGGGTGAAGATTGCCTCCACAATAACGATGATGAGCACGCCCAGCATGCAATCCACCATGGCGCTTGCAAAGCCGATGAAGCCCACCAGGCTCTGGCAGTATACATACAACACACAGCAGCAGACCCCCTCTCACCTGGTGTGAATATGACCTCCACAATGACCACGGCCAGCACGCCCAGCATGCAGCCCACTATGGCTGATGCACCCCCAAACATGAGCATAGCTGACAGAATACATGTAACACTTAGCAGCAGCAGCAGCAGCAGCAGCAGCAGCAGCGGCACCCCTCTCACCTGGTGTATAGAATAAGATGTATTGGTGATGCTTCTCACCTGGGCTGAAGATCGCCTCCACGATGACAACGATGAGGACACCTAACATGCAGCCCACCATGGCTGATGCAAAGCCGATGGAGCCCACCAGCCCCTTGGCACGGCCAGGAGCGATCTCGTGAAGGTACACCATGGCACACCCAAACTCGCCTGCAGCAGCAGCAGCAAAGCCGGATCAGACGGCAGCGGGCGAGTTCATTGATACGGAAAGAAGGAACACCATGGCACACCCAAACTCGCCTGCACCAGCAGCAGCAGCGGCAGCAGCAGCAGCAGCAGCAAAGCCGGATCAGACGGCAGCGGGCGAGCTTATTGATATGGAAGGAAGGAACACCATGGCACACCCAAACTCGCCTGCACCAGCAGCAGCAGCGGCAGCAGAACATATGCGACAGCAGCGGCAGCAGCAGCAGCAGCAGCAAAGCCGATGGAGCCCACCAGCCCCTTGGCGCGGCCAGGAGCAATCTCGTGCAGGTACACCATGGCACATCCAAACTCGCCTGCAGTGACATGCAGGGGCATCAGAAGCAGCAGGAGCAGCAGGAGCAGCAGCAGAGCCGGATGAGAGGGCAGCGGGTGAGTTCATTAAAGGTACACCATGGCACACACAAACTCGCCTGCAGCAGCAGTAGCAGCAGCAGAGCCGGATGAAAGGGCAGCGGGGGTGTGATTTTGTACGTACACCATGGCACACCCACAACTCGCCTGCAGCAGCAGAACGTGTGCGGCAGCAGCATCAGCAGCAGCAAAGCAGAAATAGACGGCAGAGGGCGATGTCGTGCAGGTACACCATGGCGCACCCAAACTCGCCTGCAGCAGCAGAAAATATGCGACGGCAGCAGCAGCAGCAGCAGCAGCAGTAAAGCCGTTGGAGCCCACCAGCCCCTTGGCGCGGCCAGGAGCATTCTCGTGAAGGTACACCATGGTACAACCAAACTCGCCTGCAGTGAATGCAGGTGCAGCAGAAGCAATGGAGCCCACCAGCCCCTTGGCGCGGCCAGGAGCATTCTCGTGAAGGTACACCATGGTACAACAAACTCGCCTGCAGTGAATGCAGGTGCAGCAGAAGCAATGAACAACTTGAGGGTCTGCAGTTGCTTGACACTGACTGCACCATTGCACACCCAAACTCGCCTGCAGCAGCAGCAGCAGCAGTAGCAGCAAAGCTGAATCAGACGGCAGCGGGTGATATAGAAGGAAGGTACACCATGGTACACCCAAACTCGTCTGCAGCAGCAGCAGCAGCTAGGCTGGATGAGAGGGCAGTAGGTGATCAACAAACCATCACGGGGAGGTACACCATGGCACACCCACAGCTCGCCTGCGGCCGCAGCAATATGTGCGGCCGCAGCAGCAAAGCCGAATCAGACGGCAGCCGGTGAGTTCATTGAATGTACACCATGGCACACCCAAACTCGCCTACAGCAGCAGCGGCATCCCTGGATGGCTTGCAGCACGGCCAGCAATACAACCACAGACGGCTGCCACCATGCCGGCACAAGCAGATGGAAAATATGTGCAGCACTCTCGCAGCAGGGCCAGCAACATTTCTTCACGCAAAGATAACCACAGACGGCTGCCACCACGGCACAAGCAACAGCAGACAACTCACCTCCCATAGCCAATCCCTGGATGGCTCGCAGCAAGGCCAGCAGAATTGGTGCTGCAATGCCAGCTTGCGCAAACGTTGGCAGGCAGCCAATGAGCACGGTAGGTACGGCCATCATCGTCACACTGACAAGCAGGCAGATGCGTCTGCCCTTGGTGTCACCTAGGTGACCAAACCTGCAGCAGCAGCAGCAGCAATGATCAACGGCCATCATGGTCACACTGGCGAGCAGGCAAATCCTTCTGCCTTTGGTGTCACCCAGGTGGCCAAACCTGCAGCAGCAGCAGCAGCAGCAGCAGCATCAGCAGCGGCAGCAATGATCAATGCGACGGTTGCTTGATGTGTGCAGTGTCAGAGCTGCAGTGGTGTTACGCTACTGCTTCCATCTGATGGCTGCCTGCTGTCGCTGCTGCTGCTGCTGCTGCTGCTGCTTGCTACTCACACGAGTGCCCCGATCGGCCGTGAGACGGATTACATACTAGAAGCCTAGCTGCAGCATCACCACCACACTGTTTTCATTGAGGCTGCAAAGCATCATCTGCCGCCACCGCCGCCGCAGCAGCAGCAGCTGCCACTTACGCGAGTGCTCCAATGGGGCGTGAAACAAACCCCACTGCGTAGACACCCCAAAAGCTGAGCTGTGCCACTGCAGGGTCCCTTCCAGGAAAGAAGGCCCTAGTCAGATATGCGGCTAGCTGGCTGTACGCGAAAAAGTCGTACCCTGCAGCAGTGCGGGCGAATGTAACAGGCATGATGTTACAAGAATTGTCATATAACAGCTTGCCTGCTGCAAGGGAACGTTTACTAAACGGACCTTAGGTCGTCAACCTCTTGCAGGGCAGATGCTGATAAGCTGCCTGTGAGTCTAGGTCAACAGCTTCCCCCTCCCCCCTCAGGCTGTGATCACTGATACATGGGCCGCTGGCCAGTTGGATACCTGCTGATGCTTGCTGAATGTGATGTTTGCAGCAGTCAACTTCCAATGACTGGCACATTGCCCTGTCCCGCCGCATGTCACATTTTGGATGTTACACTGGGAATATCGCCCGTTTTCGAGCCAATGACAGGCTCATTGGGCACCACATCAACCATCACCGCCCGCAGGCCTAGCCGCTGTGGATCTGTTGAGCGACAAAGCATTCTTTGCTTCATGTATGCATGCCAGCTGCTGCAGCTGCCGTCTGAACAACGCTGTGGACTCATGCTGAATGTTCCTGCAAATTGTGCCTCAGCGCAGCACGCTGCTCCTGCTGCTGTCTCTGCTGCTGCAGCTGGTGATGCTGCTAGTGCTGACTCACAGGCATGCAGCACTCACATTCCAACAGCGTTCCAAGAGCTATGGCCACGATCAGCACCGCAAACTGCCGTGTGGTGAGCTCTGCACCAAAGGCATGTGAGCTTCTCCTGTGCTCCGCATGCTTTTCTGCTGCTTGTTCACCCATATTTGCCGGAAGTGCGAACTAAGCCTATATTGTGCGCTGACCACCGTTGATATACTGAAATGCTGTTGATGTCAATCCAAAGTACGCAGGAGGTCGAAAAGGTGGCTGTTTGTCGCGGGGATGCAGTCGGTTTGGGCTCTATGCACGCTTGCTGGTTTGCCTTTCAGCGTGAATACACACCATGACAAGCCTGCTGGTACCCGAAACACATATATTCACCGCAAACAACACAAAGGCTCGTTTAGCTAATCGGTCACACTGCTCACACTTCGAGGAAGTTTAATCAGACATGGACTTTGTAGTATTCAGGGCCGTTCAACGATCATTTTTTATGTTTGTTTGATATTCAGGCACTCTCTGGTCTGATCGCATCGTAAAGCGGGTGGTGTCACCGATGGAGGGCGGGCTCTGCTTGAACTGATGCTGACGCAATCCACGATGCCAGTATGGTGTTGGGTGTATTCTTGTAGCTTATCCGACTTAGCTTGTTACATGGTTGCCTGCAGGCTGTTCGTCAGCACACCCAGGAAGCAAGCAGTCATGTGCATGTGACAGCTGCAGAATTGAATTGCTACAGCACTGCACAGAGTCTGGACAATAGGCCAAACAGCAATGATAGCTCACAACACAATAGTATGTGACCAGCGCTGCTAATCTCTGAAATGGCGCTTGTCGTGTGCATGAATCCTGCCAATCCATGAACAGATCAGCTGAGCTGGCTGCCAGTGACTACAGGTATATACCTGTACTCATCATCATCATGTATATACCTGTACTATATATAGTATACCATCATGGTGGCATTATGCCGCCTGGCATGGTGCCAGTGGTTGACCCAAAACGTCTGACGGACGTTAGGTCAGCAACCTCCGCAGACCTTCTGTGAAGATCTGGAAACCTGCCTTGAATCGGTCAAAAGCTATCAAACAAAGGCAGCAAAAAGCCGAAAACACCTAGCTCACTTTCCCCACTGCTTCTGCTTCAGCAATACAGCATAGCAGCAACAATTTCCCACCCTATTCAAGCACCTTCAGCTCAATGCGACGCAGACAACCCACCATATGCATTCCAAAGAGGCTGAATGAGAACTCTGCAGCATTAAAGGCATTCGTTGGCGAACTGGCCCCAGTCAGACTTCAGCTACTAGCTGGTTAGTAAACCAGCAAATATAGCAATACGGGCAAAGTAATGCAGACCATGCTGCCAGCCGCACCGCTACATCTCCGCCTTGCCGCCGTGGCACAGACCATGAGTACAGTAAGATGGCATGCATGGTTGTGATCAGCCACATTGTCAGTGCGTAGCATCACTTTCCCCCAATCCTATTTTTCCCTTGTCGCGTGTCCAGCCAATCAGCTCAGGCTCCATTATGCAGTCGAGTTGCGCAACACGGCATGCTGCAAAAGCAGACGGTGTGGTGTCACAACCGCCAATCCACCACGCGCAAACGTGCAAGATACACCACACTGATCCCACAACATACAAGTACACATGCTGGGCCACTACTAGGCCCTAGTGCTGAGCACCTTTGCTGGGTGTGATTTTGTAAGCCGTCACAACTTCACCAGAATGCTGAGCACGCAGCCTACATGTTGCGCAGCAGCTGCCAGGCTGATGATTCGGATTGCCTTGCTTGCTGAATACCCTGCTGGTCCTACGGCTGCTGAACCTACGGCTGTTGCTGCTGCCCTGTTCTCGTGCCTCCGTAGCTACGTTCTATGTTGCATTCAGAAACACGATGTATTAAATACACAGCTGCAGTGCTGGCCTCACACTTCGCGTGCACGTGCACAACAGCTGCAGCAGGGCCAATCCTGATCCTTGTTGCCAGCAGACTCTGCTGCATGCACCGCTGCTGCCCCGCCCATCGCATGTTGCAGACGCTGCTGCTGTCTGTTTGCCGCCTTATGGAGCGCCAATCCTGTCATGTTTGCCAGGTACCCAGTTGAGAATGTAGTGTGGAGATGATCATGATATGAAAAGGAGTATCAACGCTTGCTGCTGCGCAGGCTGCACGCTACATGCATTGCTGCAAAGCAGCAAGTCACACAGCAGCTCCGACACAACACAAGCTTTGCAGGCACACATCAGCTATGTTGCGCTGCTGGCAGTCAAAGATCGTCGCTGCTAGCATGCCTCACTGTTCCATCCCCTGCTGCAGCTGCTTCTGCATATGCTGCTGCATTTGCCGCCTGAACCTTCTTTCTGTGCCGTGGTCCTTTGATCCCAGCCATACACTTGTACAGATCACGAGCAGCTGCTAGCTGCGGTGCAGGCCGAACCGCACGTGCATTGATATGTGGCATCAGGATGATCCGGGGTACTGCTGCTGCCCAGAATCAAAGATCCTCGCTGCTAGCATGTCCCACACTTCCATCCCCTGCTGCAGCCTCTTCTGCTGCTGCTGCTTTGATCCCAGCCAGATACTTGTACGGACCACATGCAGCTGCTAGCTGTGGTGCCGGCCACACACCACGTGCATTGATGTGCGGCATCAGGATGATCAGGGGTACTGCAGCTGCCCAGAATCAACGATCCTCGCTGCTGGCATGCCTCACAGTTCCATCCCCTGCGGCGGCTGCTTCTGCTTCTGCTGCTGCATCTGCCGCAGCCTGCTTCTTTCGGTGCCTTGCTCCTTTCATCCCAGCCAGATGCCGGTACAAATCACGGGCAAGGGCTAGCTGCGGAGCAGGCCGCACGCCACGTGCATTGATGTGCGGCATCAAGTTGATCAGGGGTACTGCAGCTGCCCAGGACACCAGGCCCGTAACAACGACCAGCAAGCCAGCTGCGAGTGCTGACGGTTGGATGAGCATCACGATGCCTGAGATCATGAAAGGGATGAGGCCGCCCCACGCTGACACCGCCAGGCTGTGGCCTGCAGCAGCACAATGAGGAAAAGTAACAATTGTAACAAGTGAATTAGTTGTATATGTGCTGCTGTATTTGATGCAAATGTTATCTGCTGCTTTGTGGTGCAGCTGCAAGCCTGCAAGCTGGGACCAGCAGATCATTAGCAACGCAGGGTTCATGAATGGTAAAAGGCCACCTGAAACAGACGACGCCAGATTGATGCAGCAGTAGAATGCATTGGTGCATCAACAGCATGCTCTTGCTTGTTGTGTGCCACCGATGCAAACTGCATTCAGTCAACTCACTCAGTGTGAAGCCAGTTGCTCTGACTGCCGATGGATACATCTGCGGTCCAATGCTGCTGATCAAGCCGCCCATACAGCCAGCCAAGCCCAGCATACACGGCATCAGCACCACCAGGAACACAAAGGTCCCGCTTTGCAGCGTAAACATCACGGGAATGCTGATTGCAGCTACTCCAAGGCTGAGAGCCATAAGGGCCCATACTTTGGGCATGCCTCGGTCTACGAGTGTGCCGCCGTAGGGTGCTGCTGCTGCGAAAGTGAGCATGCCAGCTATCAGCGCCCACATGATCGACTGCGGGGCTAAGCTGGTTGTCGCGCGAAGATAGGACGGCAGCCACCTGCAGCAGGGAGCATCAGAGAGCAGCAGCAGCAGCAGAACTGAATTGGCATGCATCAATGGCGGACTCAGATGCCTCAGCAAGTTGACGCAGGCAGCCGCACCCATATAATGGACTGCGGGGCTAAGCTGGTGGTCTCGTGGATTAGGACGGCAGCCATCTGCATCAGGGAGCTTAAGTGAGCAGCGGTGGCAGCAGCAGCAGCAGGATTGAGTGTGCAGGCCAATCGCAGCAATGCCGAGGCCGAGAGGCATCAGGGCACATACTTTGGGTATGCCTCGGTCTACGAGTGTGCCGACGTAGGGCGCTGCTGCTGCGAAAGTGAGCATGCCAGCTATCAGCGCCCACATGATCGACTGCGGGGCTAAGCTGGTTGTCGCGTGAAGATAGGATGGCAGCCACCTGCATCAGAGAGCAGCAGCAGCAGCATAAGAAGTGAATGTGGCATTCATGAAAGCCCAAATTACATATGAAGGAGCCAGTTGAAACAGCAGCAGGATCCACATCATAGATTGTGAGGCTAAGCTGGTGGTCGCGCAGGTAAGGCGGCAGCCACCTGCATCAGGGAGCAACAGCAGCAGCAGCAGCATTGCTCAGTGAATGTGGCATGCGTGCAAGGCCAAAATAATGCTGCTGCGAAGGTGAGCATGCCGGCTATCAGCGCCCACATGATGGACTGCGGGGCTAGGCTGGTGGTCGTGCGCAGGTAGGACGGCAGCCACCTGCATAAAGCAGCAGCAGCAGTGTTGGTCAACATGAACAATGGATGACTTTGAACAATCAGTGCAAGAGCACGTGCTGCAAACATGAGCATGCAGGCCAGCAGTGTCCATATCATTCGATTCCTGATGAACCCTGGTGTTTGTGCACAGGCAAGGAGGCAGCTGCCTGTGTGACTCTTGGGAAAAAAATGTAGGAGCACTGTCACTTCTACCCCAAAGTACTGACCATTGAGTAAGATGGGTTTTCAGATAAGGCTGCATGACAGCCCCTGCACTCCACACAGCTCAGCGTGTCTGCAAGAGGAACTGCAGTTGATCTGATTTGCACAACTGCCTTGCAACATCAAACAGCCTCACAATCATTGTGTCCCTAGTAGGGACACAGCCGAAGGACTCACCCAGTGAATGTGTAGAACGTGGCTGTATAACTCGACTCCAAGAAAAACTGCAGCCACAGCAGCTGCTTATGCTGCCGCGCCAACACCGCCAGCGGCACATGCCTCTTGATCTTGCTGCCTGCCAGCTCTAGTTGCGCAACGTACTTCAGCTCACAGCCAATATCAGCCACTACATCATCTTCTTCAAGCCACAGCTTCAACTCCGGCTGCTGATCTGGCAATTCGCAGCACCCTGCTGCTGCTGCTGCTGCTTGTGGGGACATCGGTTCGTGGAGGCTGAAGGGTGAGAAGGGACTGCAAGGTGTTAACTCGGAGCCTGCTACTGCTTGATCTGTGTCAGCTGTCATGCATCGCTTCAATAGATCGGCTGCTGCTACTGCTGCTGCTGCTGCTGGTGAGGGTGATGGTGAGGCTCTGTGGTTGCACAGCTTGCGTGCATTGTTGCTGCTGTCCTCTTCAGCTTCTAGATCAGATGCAGCGCCAGCATCTGAAGGTCGAGCTGATGTTGGCAGCTCAGCCGGTGCTGCTGCTGCTGCTGCTGCTGCTGCATTGCCAGCAGCACCGCCAAATGACATCGACATCTGACGCGTCACGCTGACACCTCCTTCGGACACCCGTTCATGCACCCTGCTGCTGCACACCGTGCCGGCATTTGAAACCCCCGGCGTGCGCACTACACCTTCCGCATCATCTTGTGACGAATCTGCGCCATCAGCATTGCTGATGCTGGCACGTGGGGAGAGAACCACCTTGGTGATTGTTTGGAGCTTCTGGTGAATCTGACGCCGAGTCATCAAGCGTCCAGAGATCGTCCGCTGTGTGGCGAACGTATCTGCGATGCGCGCTGCCGCATTTGCTGCGATACGCTGCAGGACGTGCTGCCGCTTGGAGGCTGTGAATTCGCAGGGCTCGTGTATCATGCTGCGCAGCAGCTCTGCAAGAGGTGCTGCGAACGCTGCCGCCAGAAACGGCACACGCCAGCCCCACAACACCAGCTGGCCTGCACATGACATCAACGTATTTCAGTGACATTCATATCAAGAAGGTTTCAAAATGTGGCTTTGAAGCGGCACAGGCGACAGCGTAAATGTGTACGTGACAGCAACATCAGAACAGCTGTGCTGGGTTGCTGCCAGGTAACACTAGTAGGCATGCAGCTGTTGCCGCCGCTGCTGCAGCTGCTGCTGCTGCTGCTGCTGCTGTGCTCACTTGGTGTGCAGAAGTACAGCACTCCCAAGCATGCCAGAATGCCCAGGATAACTCCAGGCGCTGCATACACATAACAGCAGCACAGAGTATGTCACTGTAACACAACAGCAGCACAGAATATGTCACTGTGATATGTGCGGCATATTGTCCCCGTCTGTTGCACAAGGGATGCCTGCAGCGCACAATGTGCGCAAGATGCATGGCATGCGATGCAGAAATGTTGTGTAGCAGCAACCTGCATAATCATGTATGTATGTAGCTTGTTATGTCATATGTTATGTTATGTTATGTGTCACGCACCTACTGCTTGCTGTGCCAGTGATGCACAGAGGCCCTTCCTGCCTGCTGGTGCAGCCTCAAACAGGTACACCACAGCGGCACCATACTGCACAGCAGACAGTGCAACAAACAGTAGAAGTTATGTAGATATTCATTACCTAGCGGGGGTTTGGCAATCATGTAGATAGACCTAAGCGCTGCACGGCTGCAACAACATTGGGTGTGCACCAGGCGACGGCGAAACAAATGTGTGCAATAGTTTGTTATTCAAGCACAGAGCCAACGCAGTTGGAGGGCTGCACAGCCCGCCTGAAACTGCCACCACTGCAGCTCCTGCCCAAAATTGACCACCTCTTCTGCCAGATTGTGGTGGTAGGAGGTGTGGAGACGCATGAGGCTTCCCCATCGTCACATACAGCCCTTCCCTAAACTTACGCGGCTGTTCAGTATGAACACACCACGCGTAGCTCACTTATTCAATCAGCCTAGATCGTCTGCCAGCATCGTGACCAGGAAATTTCCGACTCACCTCTCCGCCAACCGCCATGCCTGCAAGGCACGTATGCAGGCGGCAGACAGTTCAGCATTTTGTTGGTCAACCATTGCATCTGCAAGTGTCAATGACGGTGCTGTTGACCCTGTGCGGTGCAACTATGCAGCATTTCTGAGCAGGCAAGTTGATCCACTGCCAACAGCGACGGCTAGCACCTGCTGGTGCTGCTGCTACCTCTGCCAACTGGGCCTGCTGCTGCCACTCTGCCACAGGCCCTACTACTACTACTGCTGCTGCTGCTGTCACCTCTACGTCTTTGAAAGTCACAGCCACCTGCTGTCACTGCTGCCAATAGAGCTGCTGCTGCTGCTGGATTTGCGGCTGCTGGTTCTGCAGCAGCTGCTGCTGCTGTTGGTTTTGCAGCTGCCTGCGTACCTTGTATGAAGCGCAGCACTGCCAGCATTATAGGTGCTGCGATGCCAACATGCTTGTACGTTGGCAGGCAGCCAATGCCAACAGTAGCCAGCAGCGTAACCCACATGCTGGTAACTATGGAAGAACGCCTGTTGAATGCATCAGCAACCTGCAATGCACATGGCAATTAGTTGCTTGCACAGCACATACTGGTGCGCAAAAGATGTAAGGGCACCAAGCAGGTGACTGCGCAGTTGGCCGCGTCATGCAGTAGCTGTGGCGTCTTTGCCTCCCACTGCTGCGGTTGCTGACACTGCTGCTGGCTCCTTCACTGCTGCTGCTGCTGCTGCTGCCGCTACCATCCCCTGCATTCACACTTCAGTTATGGCATTCTGTTACACGTTTGCTGCTGGTGCTGGTTTTGGTGGTGCTGCTGCTGCTGCTGGCTGCGTCACTGCTGCTACTGCTGCTGCTGCTGTCGTTCCCTGCACTCACATGGCCAAACAGCACAGCGCCAAGTGCTGCTGCTGCTGCTGTCATGTCCTACTAGTAGTGTATATTCACATGGCCAAACAGCACAGTGCTAAGCGGTCTTGCCAGGAAGCCTGCTGCTGCTGCTGCTGCCGCTACCGCTACCGCTGCTGCTGCTGCTGTCATCCCCTGCATGTAGTGTACACTCGCATGGCCAAACAGCACAGCGCCAAGCGGCCAGGAAGCCTGCTGCTGCTGCCGCTGCTGCTGCTGCTGCTGCTGCCGCCGCTGCTGCTGCTGCTGCTGCCGCTGCTGCTGCCGCCGCTACCACTGCTGCTGCGGCGGCGGCTGCAGCTGCTGTTGTTGCTGCCGCTGCTGCTGCTGTCATCCCCTACACTATAGTAAATGACACTCACATGACCGAACAGCACAGCGCCGAGTGGCCTTGCCAGGAAGCCTGCTGCATAGACGCCGTAGAAGCTGAGGTATGACGTCATCCAGTGGCTTGCAGGAAAGAAGACTCCTGTAAGCGTGCTGCTGAGCTGCGTGTACACTGCAGGCGTTGAAATTGAAAGTTGCATCACGAAACACATCTTCTGCTGTGCAAGATAGCACACTTAGCAGCAGTTCATGCATGGTCATCTCAAGCTTATCAGCTATCTGATGCTGCTGCTGCTGCTGCTGCTGCTGATTCCTTGCACGCTTGCTGTAATAACAATCTGCTAGATTGCATCCAGTGTGGCACTTCTGGCTTGGTGCACTTGAATGCTGCTGGCACCGAACCCTGCATGCTGCTGCAACGGCCCACAGAAGGCGCCAGGCATCACAAAAAGGCGACCCACCTGTGTAGGCATACCACTGGCTGATGGTACCCAGCGAGAGCGTGAGGGCCAAGCAAACGTACTGACGTCGTGTGAGATTGGCGCCATGCAGCAGCTGCTGCTGCTGCTGCTTGTTGAGGCCAGGCATTTAGAGTACTCCAGCACACGTCACGAGATAACCATTCAGAGTTTAACAGCAATCATTTCGACACTTATTATGATGGATTGTGTGCTGGGCGCCCCTCGTGGCGCGAAGAAGTACACGGCGTTATCTTGCAGAAACCGTCCCGCATGCTTTCAATGCTTTAAAATGGGTGTATTGAGAGTATCAAGCTTCGATGCATGCAACGACACTGTAATACAGGCATGACTCGTATTGTTGCCACTGCTGGTCACGAGTAATGGGGCAGCCATACGACGCGAGATTAGGTGTGCGCGGGGATACCACGCGATCTTTGAGGTGCCAAATGACGTTCAATCTCAGTCATCAGAGACTGCTTGAGCCTGAGGTGACAAGTATGATGACAATTGCTGCTGCAGGTTTTGCTGGGAGGCGACATAACGGCCTAAATAAATGTTTTACTTGATTTCAACATGTTTCAAGTTGTTTTTGTTGAAGTTGAGGTTGAACAAGTAGCAACCACGTTGAGGAGAAGGAACAGTCATTGACCCGCCAAATTGCAATTGCCAAGTCTGTTGCGAGCGTCTGCCATCCGCCCATTGTATTCCGGTAGAGATTTTCAAACAACTTGTGTAGTTATCGTATGCAAGGAACATCTCAGCACTGGCAGCGAAATTGACAAGAGGCCACTACAGGACTCTCGCACAGCAGCATTCTGCAGCCGGCCAGCAAGCCCCAGGCGTCCTCACAGCCCTAACAAACATACGCGACCTGCTTGGATGGTCGCTGCCTGGAATCATAGGGTCCCTGAGCCACCGCCGCCTGGGCCAGCAGCAAGAGCTGGCAGCCTGAACAGTCAGCAAAGGGTGCGTAGTGCTGCAATGACAGCAGTCAATGCAGACTGTAGCCGGTTTCTACAGAAAAGCAACAGCAGCTTGTGCATGATGCCAAAGCATGTGCAGTTCTGCAGCCAATCCATCATCAATGCAGCCTGCACTGTTCCTGAGGAACACCAGGCACGAGTGTTGGCTTCCGTGCTGCCAGTGCTGACATCTGCTGCGTTTTGCTGTGGCCTTGCAGGACAAACTGGTGCAGGAGCGGAAGCAGCAGCTGCACTCAGGTGCGCAGGCCAGACCAACAGACGGCAACAGAAGCAGCCTTCTCAAGGCATGACTGCAGCAGCTCTATAGCATCTGCGTCTACGCCTTGTTTCAGGCAGAAACTCGTGCAACCGCAGCTTGGTGCTTCTACTAGTGCTGTACTGCAAATGCCAGCTCAGCTCAAGTTCAACTGCGTGTGCGCTGCCAGCCGGGTGTTACACCCATTACAGAGGAATCGTTTGGACCCTACAGTGGTGCAGCCACCATTGACTGCAGTACACAACAGCATGCGCTCATGCACAGCCAGTTGTCTCATCCACTCTGTGTCCATGTGGCAATAATTCAAACAGCATGCTTTCACTCACAGCAGATTTGCACTGCACGCGTTGTCACCATGTTTGCTGCAGAGTATGCGGGCGTGCACGACATCATCAACAGCATCCTCAGCCGCTGCAAGCAGGTGCAGCAGCGCCTGGGCAGCAGCAGCAGCAGTGCCATCAACAGCAGCAGCAGCCACAGCCCCACATACCTTGGCATGAGGTCGCAGCTGCTGTTTGAAGCACCTTACTTTGAACAGCACGCTGCAGCCGGAGTTGCATGCACAGCAGGCTCTGCAGCGCAGGTTGAAGTGCAGCAACAGCAGCCAGCAGCAGGCAGCAGAGCAGCCGCATCACAGCAGCAGCAGCAGCAGCAGCGTTCTGCAAGCCCGGCATGGGGACGTGCAGTGGACTTGAACCCTGCAGGCTCCTTCAGCTTCCCACCAAGTGAGGCCACCAAATGCCTAACATAGACAGTAGCATGGCATGCTCTACTAGAACTGGTGGCACCAGCCTGCTGCATGCTTTCATGCTTTTAACCGTGATGGCATCGACCTGGGCCAGTTACCAAAACGCTGGTCACATCCCTGCTGTGCTGCCGCAGGGCTTGCAACACCGGGTAGTGTCCCAAAGCCTTTCACTTTGCAGCTGTCCCAATGCCTTTCACTTTGCTGCTGCAATGCTTGGCTATACTACTAGTACACACATGATTTGAAATGCTCATGCCGCTGGCTGTCTTGCTGCTGCCATACCCCATCCCGCAGAAACCCCGGAGCGCCTGGCGGCAAGCTGCCCCGACGAGCTACCCATGGTACTATCCCAATTCACCGGACTGCTGCACGACATCAAGCACGTAAACCTAAGCCAGATGCACCACAGGGAGGTGCTGCAGGCAAGCATCCAGCAACTCAACGGGGAGTTTTACGGGGCGATGTTAGCAGCAGCGGGCAGGCAGCATGCCGAGGAGATGACGCGCAGCAACAGGCAGCATGCGCAGGGGGTGGTGCCTGCGTCATGGATGCGGGCGTAGCTGCACTTGTTGGACCTGATGGTATCATCTGGACAGTTGAGTTGATAAGTGGCGGGTTGTTAGCTGCTGCTGACGCGTGACACTGCTGAGTAAGGTCTTTCAAGTCACTTTGCTCAGTGAGCAAATTGTACATATTGTTCAACTTGGCAGCAGGCGTCCAGCAGCTCGTCGGGGAGTTTTACAGGGCGATGCTAGCAGCAGCGGGCAAGCAGCATGCCGAGGAGATGACGCGCAGCAACAGGCAGCATGCGCAGGGGGTGATCCCTGCATCATGGATGCGGGCGAAGCTGTTCAACAGCTGTTTGGCAAACATTGGCACCCAGTGGGACCTGATCTTATCCGACCAGTCAAGTTGAGAAGTGGCGGGTTGTTAGCTGCGGCTGACGTGTGACACTGCAGTGATGAGTTGGTCAACTGCTAGCTGGGAAGTCCCCAGTTTGGGCAAATGCACACGTTTTGTGTAATGCACTGCACAGGCTGTAAGCAGAGTGATGCAGGCATTCTTGAGCCAGCTGCATTCAGCAGCTCAACGGGGAGTTTTACGGGGCGATGCTGGCGGCAGCGGGCAGGCAGCATGCCGAGGAGATGACGCGCAGCAACAGGCAGCATGCGCAGAGGCCCGGGGTGGTGCCGGCGTCGTGAATGCGGGTGTAGCTGCAGCGTTGTACCTATGTTATCTCCGAGCAGGTTTGGGACGTGATGTTATCATCAGAGTCTGACCAGTTGAGTTGGAAGGTGGCGGGGTTTTAGCTGCGGCTGAAATGTTGTGATTCTGGGTGAGTTAGCTGTTTTCCAGCTGGGCACGTGATCACATTTGGCCAATGCAGCTTCCAGTGGAAGTCCCGCAGGTGTTCTTGTGCCAGCCTGGCAATCACTGAGTAAGTGATTGCTGACAGGATGCAGTGCCACCACGGCTGGCAGCTGTTGCGGATGGTAGCGCATGCTTTGTGCGGCGCAGTGCGACCCCAGTCATTGCACAATCATTCATGACTCATCATCATCATCATCATCATCATCATCATCATCATCATCATCATCATCATCATCATCATCATCATCATCATCATCATCATCATCATCATCATCAAATTACCAGATTCATGACTCATGTTTGAAACACAATCACTTTCGGTGTGCCCGGTGTGGTTTTGCGTCATGAATCGGTTCGGTTGAAACAACCTTTTTTAATTGATAATCAACGATTGCCGTGCAATGCGCAGGCCGCTCTTGAAGTTGACCAGACAACATGCAGGGTTGGTTGTGGGCGACTAATGGCCCAGCTCAGCTGTGCTCAGCACAACAACAACAACAACAACAACAACAACAACAACAACAACAACAACAACAACAACAACAACAACAACAAGGCTTGTTGTTGACTGCGCACAGTGGCCCACTGCACACAAGATTGTTGTGCAAGTCAGTACCTCATGTGGTAATGCTATCGTTGCGTCATGACTATGTGCCGGGCACATCGCGGCCCTCGCTACTGCGGCAGTACCGTACATCAACTTATAGTATAAGTGGCCGCCACCACGCAAGCGGCTGCCATTGCAAAGCCCACCATGGGCCGTGCTGAGCAAGGTTAGGCCAGGGCCCCAATGTTGTGGTCAGCTGCTGCTGCTGCGGCAGTAGGGCTGAGTGCATGACGTGTCACTGACACTGGCAGTGCTGCGCATCATGCAGATAATTCGATCCCAAGTTCCGCGAAGTTGGCCATGACGTGGGTGCTGTACAGTTTGCTTGGCACTGTGTACACATCAGTAGCTGCCGCCTCATGATCCGATCATGAAGATTCTCCAAGACTCCAAGATTCTCCAAGACTCCAGCCTTGAGGTCGCAGTGCGGCAGGCTATAACCTGCACATGGTCAACCTGGACGCCGCGGCTTGGCAGTCCGCCTTGCTGCTCGTTTTTACGTGATCACGCATGCATGCAGCATGCGTGATCATGGCTGGAGTCGGACTCGATGACTCATCTGTAAGGTACAGGATTGCCGTCACCATCATCTCGTTACAACATGCTTGCAACCATGTACTGGTACAACAAGTACTGGTCCAACCATCAGCGCTGCTAGGACGTTGCGGCAACACCATCAGCCCACATCATAAACTGCTGCCTAGTAGCATAAATGTCTAATGTCATAAATGAGACACGAATTCAACTTCCACCCCCCGCACACCTGAAATGCACACTGCGCGACCTTTCACACAAACATCATCCCGGATTGATAATCTCCATACAACTCCGTTGCACAACCACATAGTACACCAGGCTGCTGGCAGCGCTGACGCGTGCCCAACATGTGCGCCAAGTCTGTCGAACTTGTCAGTGAATGCTGTGCATCTCCTCTATCACGAACCTGGCTTGCTATAGCCGTATATGACAGCCAATGCAACCACCATTCAACGAGCAGCAGCTGTCTACGTGCAGCTTGACACGTCCTGCACGTCGTAATCCATGCCGCGAATCTCCCCAGCCCCTGGCCCCTGGCACATCCGATGAGCACACATGCACGACATCATGATGATCCCAACACAACAAGCAACCCATCATCCCCACATCGTGCCGCGCATCTATCGCGCCATGCCGTTGAGGTAGCAGCCCAACCTCTTGCCACATCTTGCCACCTCACACCGTGTGCACCGGGTGCAACAATCAGCAGCAGCTGTCTACATGCTCACACGTCCTGCACCTCGTAGTCCATGCCGCGCATCTCCTGTGCCATGCCGTTGAGGTACCCTCCCAGCTGCTCCTTCGCGCAGCCGCCACCCTCACACACCAGACCTCCCAGTTCCTGCAAAGAGAGGAGGCAGACAGGAGGCACAAAACTGACCAGTGAGAGCAGGCAAGGCCAGCAGCAGCAGCAGGAGCAGCCGCCACCCTCGCGCACCAGCCCGCCCAGCTCCTGCAGTGAACGCAACAACAGCAATAAACAAGCACACACAGAGCAGTCTGAGTGGCGGAAGAAAGGAAACACAGTAGATGATGATGATGATGATGATGATGATGTGCAGCCGCCACCCTCACACACCACTGGTGGGCGGCCCACCCACCTCCTACAAACAGAGAAAAGCGAAGCGTTGAGGCAGGTTTGTTGTTTTCCACCCGTCCACCTCATTGCTGTGCGCCTGCATTAACCCGAGAACATTGCATGACAGTTGGTGTCAACACGGAGCTGCTGCCTCCGACTGCTGCCTCCGACAATCAAAACTTATTTTATTGCTCTGAATGGCCAGCCAGTAAGACATCGTCCCCCTAGCAACCAACAAAATCAAGCGGAGCTGCTGTCACCCACCTCATTGCTGCGCGCCTTGAGCTTGGTCCACTGCTGCCTGAGCTTGTTGTAGATGCCACTCGCCACGTCAGGCACGTCTGGCAGCAGCAGCAGCAGCAAGGTGGCGACAGCAGCAGCAAAATGTCGACAGCAGCACAAGCAGCAGTGTGAGCGTCATACAAGCATCAAGCAGGGCAGCTTCAAATAACAACATGCACAACAGCACCGGTTGTACGGCGGCGCAAGCTGTTTCTGCACCTGCAGCCTACCACTAGCAGCTGTTACGGCCTGTCTGCTGCTGCTGCTGCTGCATATAACGGGCTGCTGCACCTGCGCCCTGCCACCAGTGGCTTTGTCAACACGTACACAAATCACCGACGCTGCATGCCACACTGCTGCTGCTGCTGTTGCACGTGCTGCAGCACTTGCGGCCTTCCGCCAGCACTTGCCAGCACTTGAGCAGCTGTCCCAGACAACACAGCAGCAATGCATAGCAAGTGCTGTGCGCACCTGTGTCCTCCCGCCAGTGGCTGTCACGGCTTTGTCACTGATGACATATATATTAATGAAGACAGCAAAGGCAGCAGCACTGTGCGCACCTGTGTCCTCCCACCAGTGGCTCTCGCGGCGTGCTGCCATCACAATGGCGGCCCAGCGGCAGAAGGCTGCCTGCCACTCCTTGGCCCTGTGCACAGCAGTTGCAGCAGCAGCAGCAGGTGAGTGCTGTTGGCTTGGCAGGTATTTGACAATCGCAATGGCGGCCCAGCGGCAGAAGGCTGCCTGCCACTCCTTGGCCCTGTGCACAGCATTGCAGCAGCAGACGCAGCAGCAGCAGCAGCAGCAGCAGGTAAATGCTACTGAATCAGCAAGTCATGATGGGGGCAGAAGGCTGCCTGCCACTCCTGGGCCCCGCACAGAAGCAGCAGCAGCAGGTGAGTGCTGTTGGCTTGGCAAGTAACTCAACAATCACAACGGCGGCCCAGCGGCAGAAGGCTGCCTGCCACTCCTTGGCCCTGTGCACAGCAGTTGATGGCAGCAGTGGATGACAGCAGTGGACAGTTTGCATCATGTCGACTGCATGAAGCTGGCTACAAAGGCACAAATGCAGATATGTGCAATACGCCACGTTTTGGCACTGCACTGGAAACACCTATTTCAGTCACTTGACACTGCCTTGAGGTGGCTGCATTATACGTGTCATGAAAACCCAGGACACGTCCACTACACTCAGAGCGCTGCTACCGTGCTCACTTGAGTGACTTGCCCACTGCCTTGAGGTGGCTGTTGAGGATGGCATACGCATGAGCTGACAAGATGCATTCAAGCCCTGCTGTGCTGCTGTACTTGTCCACCTGCAGCTGAAAATGGGCCTGTGTAAAGAGACCATGCATGTAAGCTGTTCACAAGAAAACCTGCATCCATTATCCCGCACAACCAACACAGAACAATCCACTTTCAACGACAAAAACAACTACTGCTCACTTGAGCGACTTGTCCACTGCCTTGAGGTGGCTGTTGAGGATGGCGTGCATCTTCGCACTGTGCTGCGTGCCCAGGAACTTGCCCTGGGAGGCAGCAGGAGCAGCAGCAGCAGCAGCAGGCAGACGGCAGCAGCAGGGACACAAGTTTGAAGAAGCCGCATGCGGTGGTTCAGTGCTGAGCCTACATGAAAGCAACCAAGCCATCGCTGGCTTAAATGGGTAACGCGATGCTGTTGCTGCTGCTGATATTAATGCTGCTGCTGCTGATGATGATGATATTGATGATGATGACTCACCATGAACGCCTTACAAGGATTGATTATTATTTATTATGAACGCCTTCATGAAGGCAGCCAGGCCATTTGCATCCATGCGTATTGGTTTGTTTGGTGGACAGCATGATGATGATGATGATGATGATGATGATGATGATGATGATGATGATGATGACGACGATGAGCAGCAGCAATGTACACCTGACAAACTCACCATGAACGCCTTCATGAAGGCAGCCAGGCCGTCGCTGCCGTCGCCGTCCTCCTCCTCGCCCTCATCCTCGCTCTCATTGCCCACGTCGTCGAGCTCACTCCACAGCTGCAATCAATGGGTGCAAGTGCAAGGCAGCAGCAGCAGTAAGTGTGCATGCATAATGCGTCGTCCTCGCTCTCATTGCCCACGTCATCAAGCTCACTCCACAGCTGCAGGTGTAAGTAAAGGGCGCAAGTGCAAGGCAGCAGTAAGGCAGCAGCAGCAGTAAGTGTGCATGCATAATGCGTCGTCCTCGCTCTCATTGCCCACGTCATCAAGCTCACTCCACAGCTGCAGAAACAGGGCAGATGAGAGCAAGGTGCAAGCAAAAGGCAGCATGCAGAACCAGGCAGGGCAGAAACGTGAGTGCAATGTGAAGCAGGCCAGGCGGTCGCGGCAGCAGCATGCCGTCCTCGCTTTCATTGCCCACGTCATCCAGCTCACTCGACAGCATGCAGAGGAGCGCCACATGAGAAGTACAGACAGCATGCAGAGGTGCGCCACACGAGAAGTACAGACAGCATGCAGAAGCCTCAGTACCGTGTGAAAGTCAGGCCAGGCAGGCAGCAGGATGCCCTCCTCCTCGCTCTCAATTGCCCACGTCGTCAAGCTCACTCCACAGCTGCTAAAACAGGGCAGAAGATCTGAGAAGTGGGTATTGAGGCAGCACCAGTGACCAGCATCATTATCAAGTGCATGGTAGGAGGTACTGCATTAAGACCAAACCACCACCAAATGCAGCATGCAGGGCAGAAGCGTGAGTGCAGAGTGAGTCTCAGGCAGGGCTGTCGCGGCAGCAGCATGCCGTCCTCGCTCTCATTGCCCACGTCGTCAAGCTCACTCCACAGCTGCAGCATGGCAAAAGAGAAGATGAAGAGAGACCAGCAAGGAGAAACAAGGCAGGGCAAGTGCTTTAGTGTAGGGTGCGTGTCAGGCAAGGCATGCGCAGCAGCAGCATGCCGTCCTCCCCGTCATCTCCCTGCATTGCCCAGCTCACCCACAGCTGCGCAGCAGGCCCGGCAGGAATGCGGCAGGAGACGTGTAAGCTAGGCAGCAAGGACATCGCAGCTGAGACAAGTGGAGTCAACTTTGAGCCCCAATGCACCCGCCACCCTAACCAATGCACTGCTGCAGTCAAAGGGCGCAAGTAAAAGGAAACGGCAGTGACTGCGCGTGCTCGCACTCGCTGCCCATGTCCCCCAGCTCACTCGCACAGCTGCAGGTTGGGTGCGTGACAGGCAGCCACGCAGGCAGGCAGCACAGGATATTGCATTGTGTATACACATGCCGTGTGTCATTGGCTGCAGGTGCTCAGGCTGAGTTCCTCGTGATTGCCGTCACCTGCATGCATGCAAAACCCAGGACACCCCGACCAAAAACCCTAGGCACCCACACCAAGATTGAGCACGTAACAGCCGCCAGCGTCTCAGATACCTCCCCAAAAACACCGGCAAAAGCAAGCACATTGACATTGCAAAACAAACATACCTCAATGAAGTCGTCCTGCACCTGCTGCGGCACGAACACCTTGGTCAACGCCTGCAGCTGCTCCAGGCTGGCCTCGTCCTCATCTCCGTCGAACTGGCCCAGGATGATGCAGTGCTTCGCCAGCTCGGCTTCGCGAGCCGCGATCACCTCCATGAACTGCTCGTGAACGGGCTTCTGGGCCTCGCCGTCCTGCTGCTCTTCGTCCTGCTCTTCGTCTTCGTCTGCCTCATCGTTGTCATCTACTTCGTGCTCTTCCTCTTTCTGCTGCTGCTGCTTCTTGCTGGGCTTGCTAGGCTTCTTCTTGGTTGCTTTGGTGCTGGGCTTCTTGGCTGCTTTGGCGCCACCTGCTGCTGCTGCTGCTTTGGTGTCCTGCTTCTTTGGCGCTTTCTTCTTGGCAAGTGCTGCTGCTGGAGCTGCAGCTGCAGCCACCTCACTCTTCTTGGTCTTGGCCTTAGCCTTAGCCTTGCCTGCTGCTGCTACTGCTGCTGCAGGCGCAGGGCTGGCCTTAGCCTTCTTTACTTTGCCACCTGCTGCTGCTGCTGCTGCTGGTGCTGCTGCAGGGCTGGCCTTCTGCACCTGGTTTTCATTGCCCTTTGCAGCCTTTTTCTTGCTCTCCTTGCCTGCTGCTGCTGCTGCTGCTGGCTGCTTGCTAACAGGTGCAGCAGCGGTCGCTGCTGCATTGGTGCGCTTCTTGGCAGCAGGTGCAGCTACATCTGCTGCAGCAGCTGCAGGAGCAGCTGCATCTTGTGCCTTGCGCTTGGCGCTGCCACGACTGCCACGGCTGCTCATGGTGAACCTGCTGTGTGAAATACGCTGAGATTGCACTGCGGCTTTGGCTCCTGCAAGAGCTTGCTGCTGTGACAAAAGGTGACATGCAGAGGCAAGGGGAATGGTTCATGAAGCATGCACTGCTAATACTTGACGTAAGCGTGTTGTGTGTACTACAGGATCGTGTTTGCCTGCTCGTATCGATCCCAGCTGGGGGAGAAAAGCAAGGACACTGGTGGCTCAGTGCGCACTTCATGCTGCTGTGGTCCTGCTGCCTACCTCAGTTGCCGCCTGCTATCACCTGCAAGTGATCCGTATGTTTAAATAGTCAAACGCAGAGTTTGAAGACTTTACTCAAGCGTAGCGAGCCCCAAGAACAACTAGGGCCAAGACAACTGTTGCAAAGGTAAGCTTCAACTGTCACACTGAGCGCCGTGCTGCATTTGACGTTGCCTTTGGTATAGTGAAGCGTGCATGTGATAGACAGGCCTACAAGGCTTGTTGCAGTTCGCCCTGAGCGGTCTCTGTCATTTGCACGTTTGAACAGTTCGAACGTTCAGACACCGGCATCCTGCTGTCAACCGTGCCATAGCATAAACGCTACTGCATAAATTTCAAAGCAGACAGTTGATCCAAGAACATTGATCAAAACTGCAGCCGCTGCAGCAATGACTGGCAGTCATTTCTGGTGCCTTCACTATTCACTCTGCTGTTTACGATCCCATTCAAAGCAGCTCCTCCTAAATATGGCACAAAGCAGCAACTTACAACTCCTAAAAACTCTTCTGAGGTGCTTTGAGCACCAAGAAAATGGACAGCCAATCCTCACGTTCAATCAATCAGGCTAGTGTCCATCACACTAGCCTGAGCTATCACGGGCAGCCACTGGCAAAGGCAAAGTTTGCCTGATCATACCTGGCACCACATACAACAAGCAATGTTGTTGCGCGAGCCGCAAGGACAAGGAGAAGCCACACCAGGCAGTACTGTACTGCTAGGCGTCGACACACCAGCACGCCTCTCTGCGGTCAGCCATCAACTAACACATCAACAAACACACCAGGGACAGGTGCGCATCACACGGCCAAGAGGCCCCTTCACTGACTGAACTTGTAACTGATATCATGACATAGTCATGGTCCTGCCTGCACAGCCTATGCCAACACCACACCAGCACACTCCGCAATGGTCGGCCATCAAGCCAGGGATTGGCGAGCACGACATCGTGTGATCACTGCCCAGACTGGATTGGGCATAAAACTGCCGTGATAACATAATAATGTACTGCCTGCAAAGCCTATACCAGCACACTGCCTAATGGTCAGCCATCAAGCCAGGTATTGGCGAGCACGACATTGCGTTCGGGTCATACAAAGGGTTCCAATGCAGCTGGCCGCCTGTGCCACTGCTCTGCTCTGCATCCACGCCCCCACCAACCCCGCTAGCAGACCGCCGCTGACCGTTAGATCCATTGCTGCGCTCCCTCGCTAGCGGCGTAACATGTGCAGGCACTGTAGCAGCAGTAACAGCAGTGTGGATGCCGTCCTCACCACAGTTGGGTGAGCTGCTGCGGCGCAGTGCTGCAGCGCCAAACCCTGGCACTAAACCCGCGTTAAGTAACGCCTCTTCATCTGCTGCGCCTAATCCGGCATCTTCTAATGCCACCATAGGGTTATGGTAGCTTGTTACAAGCTGGTTGCTACGCGGGCTAGCGCCAGACCCTGCTGCTGCTGCTGCTGCTTTGCGGGATGCGGAGGACCCGGGTGTGTGTCCTGTTGCTGATGTGCGCCTGCTGCTGCTGCTGCTGCCGCCAGCTGTGCTGCGGCTGCTCCTGCGGCTGCGTGCAGCAGCAGCTTCTGCTGCTGCCGCTGCTGCCTCCGCTTCTGCTCGCTGCCGCCGCTGCCGCGCCTGTAACTGCCGCTGACTGGTCGACAAAGGCGTCCTGCTGCTGCTGCTGCTGCTGCCACCTTCACGCTGCTGCTGCTGCTGCTGCCGTTGCCGCTGTTCTCTAGCCTGACTGCTCCTGCTGCTCCTGACACCTGACGTAGACCTCTCTGCAGTGACAGTTACAGCCGCATTCTGCTGCTGTTCATCGTCACCAGAAGTCTCATCCCGTTGCTGCTGCTGGCGGCTGTTACTGCGTGCAGCAACAGCTGCCACCCTAGCAGCCACTGCTGCAGCAGCGGCCTCCACTCGAGCAACAGCAGCAGCACTTGCACCGATAGGCCTGCTGCCACTGCTGCTGAGTGACTGCTGCTCCCTGTGCTGCCGCAGCGAGTGCTGCTGCTGCTGCTGCTGTCGCCGCTGCTGCTGAGCAGCAGCCGCCGCTGCTGCTGTGCTGTTGCTGCTGCCAGCCCTGCTGCTACTGTTTCTGCGACGAGTTGGTGAAGACGCTGTTAACGGTCCAACAGCTTGACGCCCCGGACTGCCAGCAGCATCGCTATCACTGTCACCAGCTGCTGCTGCTGCTGCTGAAAGCTGTAGTGACGTGCGGTGCTGCTGCTGCTGCTGCATGCTCCCCATGCTCCCTAGTAGCTGCCGGCTGACTCGTTCACCGCTGCGCCTAACAGCGACAGGAGATGTGCTAGCAGGCCTGAATAGCGGGCCCCTGTCAACCACATCTTTCTCCTTCTCGCGTTCACTTTGCTGCTGCTGCTGCTGCCACTGCATCTGCTCTTGCTGCAACTCCTGCCGGAAGTCCTGCAGGGTTGGCAGCGCTGCATTCTGAGCCACTGCTGCTGCTGGCACGAGGCCTTCAAAGCCGCTTCGCTGCTGCTGCTGCTGCTGCTGCTGCTGCTGTGCATTGTCGTTGCTGCTGCTGCTGCCAGCTTCCTGAGGGCTGCTGTTGGTGCTACTGCCCAGCACTGCAGCTGCTGCTGCTGCCCCATCTGGACTGCTACCAGCCGCCCCTGCTGCTACAACCAAATTCTCCTGCTGCTGCTGCTGCAGTTGCTGGTGCACAGCTGTCACCCAAGCAGCACCTTCCTCTTCTGGTACTGTCCCCAGCAATGCATAGAAGTGGTGCTCTGAGTCGTTGCCACTCGTCACATCCCTAGCCACCCCAAGCTGACCTGCCGCTGCATTTCCTGCAGCCACAAGCGCCAGATCCCCTGCTGCTGCTGTTGTGCCAAACCCTTGCTGCTCAGCGCCCCCTGCACTCCCCTTAGGCTGCCCCAGTGCCCTCATATTACACCTAAGGGGGCTATACATAGCATACACGGTGCTGACGCTCTTATACATGTCCTTAGGGCGCATAGTCATATAGGAGCTGGCAGCTGCAGCAGCAGCAGAGCTTGGGGTTAGGCCCCGTGGGGTGCCAGCTCCAGTACCGCGCGGTGTGCCAATAGTCAGCACCTGCGCTGCTGCTTGTGCGTTGGGGACAGGCTGGTAAAAGTCTTGGGCTTGGTTGCTGTTGCAGCAGCTGCTGCTGGCAGCACCCTCGCTAGCTGCATCATCTACTGCTGCTGCTAGAACATACCCCTCTGCTCCTGCTGCTGGCGCTGCTGCTGCTGGATCGTCCGTAACACCTGCAACACCATCCGCTGCATCTGCTGCTGCTGCTGCGGGCTGCATCACCACGGACCCAAAGGCCTCACCAGCAGCAGCAGCACCTGGCCGCCCCACTGCAGTTACACCAGCAGTAGCTAGCCCAGCAGCAGCAGGCACACAGATGTAACCAACAGGCAGCTCTCCAGTGGGCGTTGGCTGCCTGCTGGGCTCCTGACTAGCAGGATACGAGCCTGCAGATGAACCCCAGTAGTGCCCAGCATTTGTACCGCCAGCTGTACTGCCTGCCCTGCCGGTACCGCCAGTTGTACCGCCAGCTGTACTGCCTGCAGCAGAGCAGCGCCTGGAGTGGGGACTGCCAGGTGGCGAGGATGCTGCAGTACTGCCAGACCCACCGCCTGCTGCTGCTGCTGGCGCATACACCCCATGCTGCTGCTGCTGCTGCTGCCGGCCTGTGAAGCTCTGCTGACGTGGTGCTACTGCACCTGCTGCGGCATCTGCTGCTGCTGCTGCAGAGCCAGCCGCAGTGCTCCTTGGAGTGCCGGCATGTGAGCGAGGAGTGCCCACAGCGCCACCCCTGTTGCGGCTGCTGCCTGGTCGTGACATCAGAGGAGCCATATCACACTGCTGTGCCATGAGCAGTGCACTGTTGGCTGTCTTGTGGCTCTCTCCATGGCTGCAGGGCCTCACTGCTGCTGCTGCTGGCTGCTTCTGCTGCTGTGTGCCAGAAAGCGGCAGCCGCGGAACAATGGCTGGTCGCGGCTTGGCAGATGATGCTGTTTGAAAATCCACACCAGCTAAGTTGCTCAGTGTGGTACAGCCAGTCGCGGCAGACGCGACACTGCCGCAAGCCAAGTCTGAAGCACTTGACAGCTCCCCATCACTATCAAACGCACTCGCTGCTGCTGCTGCAGGTAGCTTCTGGCTGTGCACTGCTTGAGTAACGGCAGTGCTGAGGCTGCCGCTGTGCTGCTGCTGTTGCTGCGCATCCTGAGCAGATATCACTCGCTGTCGCTGCCGCTGCTGCCTGCCTTGCACAGCGCTAGCTGCTGTGACAGCTGCTGTGGCTGTGTCACTTCCATGTGCAGCAGCAGCAGCAGGCCCAAGTCCGAGCTTGCGCCTACACATTGAAGAGCCTAGCGTCTCAACAGAGCTGCGAACCCTGTCTGCAGCCGCTGCTGCCGCTCTGCTGCTGCCGCCACTGCTGCGCTGCTGCTGCCCGCTGCTGCTGCCGCTGGCCCTGCTACGTCCTGTGGCTGCTGCTGCTGCTTCGTAACAGCCGCAACTACATGCTGCAGCATCTGCACCGCAGTGCAGGCAGCTGGCAGCCGTCGCAAGACGGCTGCTTTGACTGCCAGATCCTACTGCATGCCGTGTTGTGGCAACTGACAGCGTTTCAGCTGACTCGAGCGATGTTGATACCTGCATCGGTTGGCTGCGACTCCTGCTGCTGTGCTTCAGCTGCCGCTGCTTGCATGGTGACGGCCGCACACCAATCGCACTGTTATACTGCTGCTGCTGTAGCCCAGTCAGCGCTGGCCAGCTGCTGCCGTTGCTGCTTGCGGTGCGCTGCTGCTGTGGCGGCCTAGCCGCCGCTGCTGCTGCTCCTCTACCTGCCGTATCCTGCCGCTGAACTTCTGCTACGGTGCCTTCGTCGTCGTCGTCGTTGCTGCTGCTGCTGCTGCTGCCACTCCTGCTGGTGCTGCTGCCATCATCGTCGTCATCATCATCTGACTCATCGCTGCTTGCTTTGTCAGTGTCACCGGACCAGTCAGTGTCACTGCCATCTACCACGCTACCAGCTACACTACCCGTATTCACGTGCTCGTCAGAGTTGTCAGAGTCATTGTCACCTGCTGCGTCATTACCATCATATTGTACTGCCGCAGCCGCCGCTGCTTGTACTGCTGCTGCTGGTGGTTCTGCTGTAGCTGCGTCTGCTGTAGTGCCCGGCTTCTCCCACTGCTTACGCCTAGGCTTCTGCCCGACACCACCTGCTGCTGCTGCTTGTGGACTATCGTGGCTGGCACCAGCACCTGATGTGCCCTGCCACGGCCGCTGCAGCAGCTGCTGCAGCTGCTGCTTTGTCAGCCCAACAGCTGCTGCCGCTGCATCAGGGTCGGCTCCTGCCAGTGCAATAGACAGCGAAGATGTGTCAGTGTCAATGCTGGCATGCAGCAGCTGCTGCTGCAGGGCAGCATGTGCACCTGCGGATGCCCCCTTGTTCAGCCGCTGCAGCAGCAGCGTTTCAAGTGCCGATGCTTGCCGCTGCGCAAGCTTGGCTGCTGCCGACGGCGCTGCTGCTGCTGCTGCCGCACCCTTTGCTGCCCGTGAGGGTGCTCCTGCTGCTGCTGCTTCCTCTTGTGGTGTGTCACTGACAGCAGCAGCTGCATGCTCTAGCTGCTGCACCAGCTGCACATGCACAGAGGCATCGCCTACAGCTTGCTGCTCCTGGCTGCCACCCCTGCTGCTGCTGCTGCTGCTGGCACCCTGCTGTGCCTCAGCTGCTGCTGCTGGCCCATCTGTGCTAGATGACTTGCTGCTGCTTGACTGCGATCCACCACCTAACAGCCTACGCTGCCGCACATGCACACCTTGCCCCGACCCTGCTGCTGCTGCTGTGGCACTAGATGGCGCGAGGTTCCTCTTGCAGTAATTCTTGCTGCTGCTGCTTGTGCTGCCAGGTTTCTGGCTACTTGTGAACCTGCTGTTTGCACCCTTGCTGCTGCTGCCAGCGCTGCTCCTAGCCTGCCTGCTGCTGCTGCTGCCGGCAGCAACGCGTGCCTGCGTGCTGCTGTTGCTGCTGCTCCTGGCGGCTAACGGTGCAGTAGCTGCTGCGCCGGCTGCTAGGGGCTGTGTTGCGGCGTCAATGGCAGGGCCTGCACATGCAACAATGTGAGCCACATCAACAGCGGCCGTGCATAGGAGTGCAGCTGTAATGAGCGTGTTTACAACCGCAAGCTTCAACAATGATGACACATCTGACAAATAGTGTGGCACCATGCTTTCTGTATGTGCAAGAGTGCTATTTGAAGAAAGCGTTTTTATGCTGCGGCTGTTGCCAATGCCAACGTACACATCACCCCTGCCACGCCATGCTTTGCATGCACTTCCAACCACGGCAGCTGCAGCTTACCTGACATCAACCATGCTGCAGTCTACAGACCTTGCAAAACGACACATACATACACTGCCCGCACTAGCACTCACCTGTCGCCTCTCTCTGCCAGCTGTCCGCTTGCCCCAAGGCATTGCCGCAGCTATTGCTTGCTTGTACTGCGGCGTTGCCGGCTTGTGCTGCACCTTGAGGGGAGCGGCAGTCCGGCTCGGCATCACTCAGCACAGACACAGACACCCGCACGCCTCCCTGCGCTGCTGCTGCTGCTGCTGCTGCTGGGTTAGCCGGTGGCATCTGGATGAGCCTGCTGCTGATGGCGTGCTTGGCATGCAGCTGCTTCACTGCTGCTGATGCGAGCGCGAGGTCTGCTTGGGCTTTTGAGGCCTCCTCAGACCTGCAGGCAGCAAGGCACACCATTCACACACCATCAAAAGCAATTAGTTGCATTGCGAGGATCCTGCTGATGTCGCGACCATGCAACACAAAACATCAACCTGGTGAATGATAAAATTGGGTTGGTGGCCTGTCATACAAGTGCGGCAATGACATGATGAGTCATAACAACATGCCGATTTGATCATGTGACAAGATGTGTTGTAGCAGTGCTACACCACGGCTGTCACATGATCACAACAAGATGTCTGCAGCGTGCGCAACACCAACCCATGCAACATCACCCAGCGCTGCCACCCTGTCTTTGTCAAGCCGCTCAATGTGCAGCTTCTGCTGCCTGATGCTACTGGCATACATAACAAAAGTGTTGCAGTGCTGCACTGCGCTCTCAATACACTACTCGAGCAAGCATGTTTGCAGCGTGCCTAACACCAACCCACCTAACATCAGCCAGCGCTGCCAGCCTGTCCTTGTCAAGTCGCTCAATGTGCTGCTTCTGCTGCCCATTTTCACTGGCTTGCATAACAAAGTGGTGCGGTGCTGCACCATGCTCTTGTTTTACAGCACAAGCAAGCATGTTTGCAGGTCGCTAAACATAAACACCGACCCACCTGACATCAGCCAGCGCTGCCACCCTGTCTTTGTCAAGCCGCTCAATGTGCAGCTTCTGCTGCATCGCTGCCAGCTGCTCTCTTAGCCGCTGCTGCTCCAGCAGGCAGTGCCTGTGGTCGTCTATCAGCGTACCAACCAAGTCCAGCAGCTGCATCTGATCTGCCATAAGGGATTGCACACGCCTGTCTGTGCCTGGGCTGCCGTTTGGCAGGCGGCTGCTGCTGCAGGGCCTGCCTGCAGGGCAGCACGGATTGGTCCCATGTCACACATCATACAATTGCACATGATGTGAATGACAAGCAGAGTATGATTTCTGCAAGACTGTTTGTTTGCTTGCGCATGCCATGTAGTGGACAACCAACAAATCGTTGGCAGCTGCTGCTTCGACTGCAGCAATGATGCGTACTGCTGTACGTTGTGCTGCAGCATGCCACTGCGCACCTGCATGCTGCTGCTGGCGCTCCTGCAGTGCGTCTAACAGGTTGGGACCTGTCAGCTTGCCATTTGAAGTTCTGGCATCGTGTGTTTCAGTGATGTGGTTGACCAGCAAGCTGCGGAGTGTGGCCATGTGGGCAGTGGCTGCCCTGACAGACTCTGACAGGCTGCACTCGCTGCCAAAGTGCTCAGACGCGAAGCTGGACAGCAGCCCCTGGTCTTCAATCCTGCAAACAACGAACATGCATCCAATGTAGGCAGCAGATCGTGTCCGGTGCTCAGCTGCTGCTGCGTTTGAAGGTTGGTACGAGTCAACGGGAGCCACTGCTGTGCGAGCACGGACCTGGCCACCTGGCTAGCCTCTTGATCGGATGAAGCGAGCTGCTGACCACAATCATCTGGAGCATGGCATGCCACCAGCTGCTGCGTTGCCAGTTGCTGCTTTTTCCCGTTACTGTGAGCACTCAGTGGTGCCAGATGCTGCAGTTCAGGAATCCTGAAATTACTGCGATGATCATGCGCCTTGTCTTTGTGCTGCACCAGCTTCTTCAGCCAGCTGCCCAGCTTTTTCTTGCTGCCCTTCTGCTTCTCCATCGAGAGCTCCGAGCTGCAGCCAGCCATGCCTGAAGAATTCAGAGAACGATGATAGACAGCATTATTGCATAACAAGGTTACTTCCAAGAGCTGAGCTTGACCCTGAGGGTGAGGCAGGCACTACAGGGGTTACTCAACAACAACGGCTCAACCTGTCGCGACAGCCTCGTAACTTATCATGCCAACGCCCAACGATGTCTCAAAAGACGATCAGGAGGGCCAAAGTCCTCCTCAACCCGGGCATGACAAGGCTTTGTAACAGGGTTTGACGCTTGTTGAAGTACATCAGCTGACAGCTGTGCCATCCATACACTCCCCGGTCAATGTAACTGCAAGCTCGCCTACTCATCCCAGAAACACGATCACTGTGCACCAGCATACAACCCACCACAAAGTGCGCTGCGCCGTTCTTCACATTCCAACATACTGGGGTGTGTGGTAGTGCACACCGTGTGTGGATGTGGTAATCCAATCAACTGCACCAGTGTGCGCAATGATAACGGCCTGCTGCTGGCCCAGCCATGATGGCCCACATGTTTGATGACTGCACCGATCAGCAACACAAACATGCAGACTGTGGTAATTTGATGATGATGACAAACATGCAAACTGTGGGGTCAAAAGGCAGAAGGCAAGTCAGTGGCTGAGGGCACGACACAGCAACGGCAGCAGCAGCAGCAGCAACAGCAGGCGCAACAGCAGCAGCAGCAGCAGGCACGTCAGCAGCAGCAGCAGCAGCAGCAGCAGCGTGTAACTGCTGCTACAGCAGCAGGAACGCCGCTGCTGCACGAGAGCCAGAACGGCTTTCGTCCAAAGCGCAGCTGTGCTGACCACCAGAGTGTGCTCAGTGAGGTGTTGGGTGGGAGGAAAGCTGAGGGGAAGGATTCTTATGTGCTGTTTGTTGACACCTATAAGGCTTTCCCAACAGTGTGGCTTGATGGGCTCTTTCAAAAGCTGTGGGACAAGGGTGAGCGTGGAAAGATGTTCCGTGTACTCTACAACTTGTATCAGGGTGCACGTCGTGTGGTGTCTCACGAAGGTCATGTCACTGAGAGCTTCACATGTGACCTTGGTTTGCATGAGGGCGATGTTATTTCCCCCACACTGTACCTGTACTTCATTGATGATCTGCTGCATGAGGTGCATGCAAAGCACCCTGGCATCACACTTATGGGCCCTTGTGACGAACCTGCTGGTCAGGTTGTGGCAGCCATGCAGGCTGATGACTTTGTTGCTGTGTGCGGATCTCTGGCTGAGGTTCAGGCTGTGGCTGCAACAGTTTATGAATAGAGTTGTAAGTGGCGGTTCAAGCTGAATAGCTTGAAGTCTGCTGTCATGCATGTCTCACCAGCTAGACAGCCCAGCCAGTTGGCTGACTCTGGCATCATTTGGAATGGTGTGCTTGTGCCTGTTGTATCAGAGTACTGCTACCTTGGCCTGTGGTTCAACAATGCCTGCAACTGGAATACGCACTTTGAGAAGATGTTGGCAAAAGTGCATCGTGTGAAGGGTGGGCTCATGCCAGTTTGGAAGAGCCGGCTCATCAGCGTGGAAGTAAAGCGTGTCATTCTGCTTACATGCGTTCGCCCGATTGTTGAATATGGCAGTGAGGAGGCGCCGTAGCTTAACTGGTTAGAGCACCGGTCTTCGGACTGGGAGGTGCGGGTTCAAATCCCGCCGGTTTCGCCCCCTCGCGGTTAGGAACCAGTGGCGGTAGGCTCATTCCTACTGTGCTAACCGATGAAATGGGGGGCAAAGCGCTAAAAACTGGTACGGGCTATGCTCGGTAGGAAGGCGCGTATGGGGTAGAAGGTAGTTAACGTGATCCACCGAGGTGCACGCACGCTTGACTACCACGGGCGCCCCTGAAGGTAAGGCAAAGGTCGGGCCATAAGCCACCATTCCATAGAGAAATGGTTGGTAGGGCCCAGATGACCCGACTATCCTAGCGGAAAACCGGGCGTGCCGGGGGTTGCTCTTAGAGAGTAACGGCCCTGGATCGCTGATAGTCGCTTCGGCTGCCTTGGCCTATAAACTTACGCACAGAGCCCACCAAAGCACTGTTGCGTAGTTCCTATTCCTATTCCTGGCAGTGAGGTCTGGTTTCCGTCAACTGCAAGGCAACTTCAACAGATTGACAAAGTGCAGACTGACATCATCAAGTGCTCAATGCGTTGTGGCAAGGAGCGCCCTTGCACTTCACTTGTTCTGGCTGAATGGGGTGTGAAGCCATTGCACATGTGGCTTCATCAGAGGGCGATGGGGTATTACTTTAGGGTCCAGCGTATGCAGAATTCGCGTTTGCCACGTCAGGTTTTCTCAGCTGAGTGGAAGCGCCCTAGTGGTGCTGTTGCGGTGACACCTTGGCATAAGTATGTGCAGAGTTTGCTTTGCAAGTATGGCGTGGATGTTGAGGCGGCGGCTGATCGAGCTAATGCGTGCAAGAATCACATCAACCGTCAGGTCAGGAAGCTGCATGCAGACACAATTGTTTGTGAATCACTGCAGCACTCTACTTTGAGCCGATACATCACGCATGTGCACCCTACACATGCTGATGCCATGCGTTTTAAAAGGGCTAGGCCCTTTTTGTGTTCTGGTGCGCCAACGCGTGGTATTGAGTTTCTGATGCGTGTTCGAATGGGCTGTCTTTGTGTGCATGAGCGTACCAGTCGTTATGGCGGCAGCAGAGCTGATTCTAACACAGCATGTCCTGCTTGTGGTCAGGGTGTTGAGTCTCTGTCACATCTGATGTTTGATTGTCCCGCTACTTCTGCTCAGAGGGATACTATGCTTGATGAAATTCGGTCTGTTTTGCGTGATGTTGCTGGCGGCGCTGAAAAATTGCGCAATGTGTTATCGTTGACTGATGCATCCACTAAGTTGTTGCGTTTTGTTTCTGATGATATTTGGGGTAGTAGGGGGGTGTGCCGAGTGATATCTAGGAGCATTGCTGAGTATCTTGTCCAAGCTTGGGATGTGCGTAATAATTGCAAACACAATGGAGCAGTGCTCCCTCTTTCTTCCGCTCCTGAGGGGCGCGGGGCCGATGGCGTTGATGCTATGGCTTAATGGGTAACATGATGATGATGATGATGATGGCCACACCATCTGCAAACGCTTGAACAGCGCCGCAACATACTTTTCCGTTCATAACGTATCAGGAATCTCTTTGCTGCTGCTGACTCAGCACCGTGTACGTGACACTTCAGGCTGCTGCTGTTACGCTGACGCAGCATAACCCAGTAACGTCACAGCTGTAATCCAGGAGCGTAGTGCCTCAGGCTGACACAATCCCTGACAGGTAAGCACACAGAAGCTGTTATTCAAGTTCAATCCTAAATTCACATCAGGCTGTCGCTGCAGTTCACTGTGAAGACTGCTATGTACCAGCACTGTGTGTAGCCTGGCTCTTTCCCCCCTCCCGAAGGAAGACTGAGGCACGAGCAAAGACAGGCATCCGCAAACACCGACCAGAAGCATAATAGCAAGCAAGAGCTGACATACCAAGCACGCAAGCAAGCAAAGCATGAAGCACAACCGGCATACCATGGACAGAGGACATGCAGATGCAGTACAACAGTGGTAACAATTACAAAACACCAATCCAGCCAAAGCACCACTACACAAGCACCAAAGAAAACACCCAACAGGGTGCTGTGAGGGGCGTGCAGGCTATAGGCAGCCACGCACCGGGCATGTGTCACTGCAGATTTGTAACAACCCTAGAGCAGTGCACAGCAACAGCACAGTGCCGCAAATCACACACTACATTATGTAGCACGTGAATTGTTACCACCGCTGCATGCATGTAAACCTGCAGCCCACACACACTCAGGATGCAGCTAAAGCAGCACGCACAGAGCGCCTGTCCAGGTAACGAGCCAATTTGCTGATGTGCCGTGTAAAGGCAGCAGCATCGCGGAAACCAGTGCCGCCAGTGCTCAACAGCACCACACCATTGTCACGAACCTCAAGCACACGAAAAGGCCCCCTGACACCATCACCCAAGTTGGGGACAGGGCCAGAAACAACCTCCAAAACCAAATCCCCCGGCTGAAAAGCATCAGCAATATCGGACCTACGGCGGCCGCCACAAAGGGGCCAGGCCCGTGCATTGCGTGCAAACTGCTGCTGAATGCGTCCAAACACCTCCTGATCCATAGAAGCCAACTGCTGACGCAGCTGCGCAACGTGCTGTGGCGGACACGGACATTCAAAATCGTCAGGCCAAACCCACACACTAGCAGACGCTGCCACTTGCAGCACCTCACGAGCCAAAGGCAGCACAGGCATAGGCCGCCTGCCATACACCATTTCCTGCGGCGACATGCCCAGGGTCTGATGCTCGCGTGCCCAGTACTGTTGGCGCATAACCGGCACACTCTGCACCCAGTGAATAGGATGAGAGTTGACGTGGCGCTCCAGCATACTCTTGAACGAACCAGCCAACCGCTCAACAACACCATTTGCTGCTGGATGGCATGCAGAGGTGTTGATGTGTTTGATACCCAACCTGGCAAGCAAACGCTTGAACTCCTCCTCAAATTCAGTGCCATTGTCACTTGTAACACGGCTAGGCACAAAGTAACGGCATATCCAACTGTAGTAAAACGCGCGAGCAACAGACGCTGCTGATTTGTCATAGACAACAGCAAACTCAGCTGCTTTAGTGAAATAATCAATCATCACAACCACCCAAGCCTTGAGAGGCTTCTTTGGCAGCTGCGGCAGGTACAACTGCCCATGCAAATCAGCACAAGGCGTCACAAAAGGGCCACACAAGTCAATGTGTACGTGCTCAAACGGCCCACGAATCACAGGCTCTTGTAGAGGGAAGGGTGCAGGCAGCACCAACCTCCTACGCTGACAAGCATCACACTGAGCCACGAACAGCCGAGCATCACCAGGCAAGCCACGCCAGTGGAAATGCTGCTGCATGTAAGCACAAGTCTGCTGGACACCAGCATGGCCCAGCGCATCATGCATGCACCGAATCAAGTCCCAACGGTAAGACACAGGAGGGCAACACAGCCAGCGAGGGCCAGACCCCTTGACATGCCGCAAAACCAGCAACCAATCTTGCAGAGTGCGGTGTGGCCGCAGGGCAGCATCCCTGTGCCGTATAGCGCGCACCCTGCTGCGTGGCAGTCCCCGCAGCACACTGTCATCCATACCACTGCGAATGTAAGCAAGCAAGAAATCGTCAACATGTGGATCACCCTGACCGTACTGCAGCACTGTGTCAGGATCACACAGCTCAGACACATTCATATACCAAGGGTCACAGCCAGGGCAAAACCAGTCACCACTGGGCACTGTAGACATAGGTGGCATCACACAACGCAAGTGAAAGCACCTATCACAGCCAGAACAGATAGCCATGTTGTCATAGCCACCAGGGTCCTGACACACCTCACAAGACACAGAATCATAATCAGCCTGGTTGGCCACGCTCGTGGGCCAGGCCGCACTGCATACCACCAGGACACCAGGAGATACACACTCCGGCTTCTCACCATCACGCTGTAGCGTACAAGAGCTGCCAGCATGGGGCCTAGACAAGTAGTCAGCCACACAGTTGGTGGAGCCTTTGATGTATTGAACAGTAAAATCATAACCTTGCAGCTGCATCGCCCACCGCCCCAGCTTGGAGTTAGTGAAACGTGCGCTGTCCAGCCACTCAAGGGCTTTGTGATCAGTCCGTAGCAAGAAACGACTGCCATGCAAGTAGTAGTGAAACTTGTCAACTGCCCACTTGACAGCCAAACATTCACCTTCTGTGGCAGCGTAGTTCTGCTCAGCAGAGGTTAAAGAGCGGGAGGCAAACGCAACAGGATGCTCCTCACCCTCAGTATTTTCTTGTGACAGCACAGCACCAATCGCCACACGGCTCCAATCTGTTGTCAAAATGAACGGCAAATCCCAGTCAGGCAGAGCAAGCACCGGCGCTGAGCACAGTGCCTGCTTCAAAGCCTCAAAAGAAGCAACAGCTTCAGACGTCCAAACGTAAGGGACGTTGCGACGTGTCATAAGATGCAGAGGCGCGCAGAGCCGTGCATAACCATCAATATATTTTCTGTATTGCTCCATCACTCCCAGGAAGCCCTTCATGGACTTGACAGAATGTGGGCGGGGCAGCTGCATGATGGCAGCCACCTTGTCCATAACAGGCCAAATGCCCTGAGCCGACACCAGGTGGCCCAGGCACACAACCTCAGGCACACAAAAACGACACTTCAACGGGTTCATCTTAAGGTTATACTCACGAGTGCGCTGAAAAACCCGCCAGTTGCCCCTCAAATTCAGGCGTGAACACGAAAGTGTCATCAATGTAAGTTTTTGCACCAGGAACATCATCAAGAACTTCATCCATCAGACGCTGAAAAGTAGAAGGGGCTGACATCATGCCCATCGCCATACGACAAAACTCAAAATTTCCAAAAGGCGTAGTGAAGCCCGTCTTGGGGCAGTCCTCAGGCTTGATAGGAACCTGCCAAAATCCAGTGACAAAATCCATCTGAGACCACAAAGAACAACCACCCATAGCTGCATGCACCTCCTCAATGCGCGGCAGAGGATAAGGGTCAGGCAAAGTAACTTTGTTTAGTGCACGCAAATCCACGCAAAGGCGCAAACCACCATTAGGCTTCTTCACCAAAACAACAGGACTCATCCATGCGGATTTGCTGCGCCGAATAACACCTAAACGCATGAGGCGCTCCAACTCAACTCGTAGCCACAAAGACTCATGATGACTCAACTTGTAGGGACGCTGCGTCACCGGCTCAGCAGAACCAGTGGGAATGCAGTGAAAGATCCCTTTTTCATCAGGCACACAGCCCAGAACTGTATAATCAACTGCAAGAATGTCACTGTACAAGAACAACAGGGCTTGCAGCTTTTCAAACCGCTGATCAGACAGATGCGGGTAGGCATCACGCTGCATCCGTAGTGCTTCCAACAGCGCATCACGCTGCTGAGCATCACCACAATCAGAAGAAGAAGAAACCGGCGAGGATGGCTCACCCTCCGGCATAAAGCAGAACTCATCATCATCAGACATCAACTAATATAATAACGAACAAGGGGGTTTTTGTAACTATGATAACACAAACACGCTGCTGCTGCTCACCACCTCAGCACGCTGCTGACAGCAGTGCCCCCATGGGGAGGCGCCTGCCGTGGCAGCGGTGCCGGTGCACTGTGTAGCGCGCTGGGATGGCAGAAGAAGGCACCCAGGAGGCGCGCTGATACTCAGGCACGTACTTGGGCGGCGGCGGCGGCTGGTAGCCTGGCCGGGCGTACTGCGCCGGCACAGGAATTGTAAGGAATTACAGGAATGGAGAGGAACTTGCCTGCCTGGCGGTTGTTGATGCTGCGGGGGATGAGCCGGGCAGCATAGGTGTACAGGAAGTCCAGCCCCAGGGTGATGTTGAAGTTGGCGTCCTCCATCACCAGGAAGTGTGTCGGGTACACACCAGGCCCCAGGCCCACAGGCACGTTACGCAGCACATACTGCGCTGCTACGTTGACAGGGCCGGCAAACAGGCCAACGCGTATGGCCTCGCTGAGCTCCAGCAGCTCGCAGGGGCTGCTAGGCTTAGACAGGTATGGCACCAGCCGCTGTGCCTCGCTGAGGCGCAGCACGCTGTGGCCACAGCCAGGGTCCACAGTGATCTCCGCAGCGGAGCCACAAATGTCGCCGCTGACCTGCATCTGCTCTGCTATGATCAAATCAACTGCCTCAGTCGCTAATGCGTGTTTGTAAGGGCTGCTGCTGCTGCCACTTGCGCCGCTGCCGCCTGCAGCTGCGAGGAAGGGCCGCCCAGCACCCGACTGAATGAAGGGACCAAAGCTGCTGCTGCTGCTGCTGTGCGCAGCAGCCATGTGGCCGCCGCTGATGCTATCGTTATGCGCAGCGCCCATGGGTCTGCTGCTGCCGCTGCTGCTGCTGCTGCATGCAGCAGCAACCAAACTGCTGCTGCCGCTGCTGCTGTCATCAACCAAGGAGCCGACCAGCGCTGCTGCTGCTATCACGCCACCTGACGGCTCTGTGTCCAGTGCTGCGCCGAGCTGCTTGAGCCCATTCCTGAAATTCTCCATAACTGGGGTTTCGTCAGCCACCAAGTGTATCAGGTCCTGCAGCTGTGTGAGCACAGGAGCGCGCGCCACATTGCGAGGCAGCTGCTGCTCAACAGGCAGCCGAGCCAGGGGTGGACCTGCAGGAGCTGGCGGAGGCACAGGCAGGCCATCAACGCCAGGCACCACAGCCTCAGCACCGCGTGGCTTGATTGCCTCGCGCCGGGGCTTGCCGGCGGCCAGCGCCACTGGAATGGCGCTGCCGTCGCTGCCGCTGCTGCTGCTGAAGCTGGAACTGCTGCTAGAGGCAGCAGCATCGCAGCCACTGCTGGCACTGTCACTAAACCCAACGGAAGCAGCCTTGAGGCGAGCAGACGCTCTGCTGCCGTTGCTGCTGGAAGAAGCGGCTGTTGCCGCACCGAACCTAATGCTGCTGCTGTTGTCATTGGAATCACACTCACAGGCTGTTGTCATTCCCTCAATCTCCAGTTGACAGGAACTGACTTATACTGCCCATACAGCACAGCAACAACAAGGTGCTGTTTAGCTGCCTTTGACTTTGTGTCACTCACCTTTATGGGGCAGACCCAGTCGCCCTTGTCGTTTTTGTCCCAAGGCCCGTGGCCTTTGGTGTTGCACAGCCTGCAGATGTAGTGGGAGGTGTCCTTTTTCTTGCCGACACCGTGCTTTGAACCAAATTTGCCGCCCTTGTTGCCTGACTTGCCCTTGAAGCCAGACTGGCCTTTGGTTGGAGCCAGGCAGCTTTGCCTGCAGCTGAGCCCGCTTGGCACGCTGCTCCGCGTCCCACATGGGCGCCTTTGCCAGCAGCTGGTGGCGCCAAGCATCTTGGCTAGACAACGCCATACCCCTGTCAGTGCTGACCTGGATAGTGAACTGCGGGTGCAGCGCGTTCTCGACAATGGTCTGGAACGCAATGTCAGACATGACACTGGGGTCAGACAGCTGCGCGCGCGCAGTGTCTCCAGGCAGTCTGAAGAAGGGTTCTCGCCCTTGAAGGTGCTAGCTTTCACACCAGTCATCTTGAGGACAATGCCCTTGTCAGTGTGCTCAGCGTCATGCTGGGTTGACTTGAGCGCCTCAAAAACCCTGTCAAAGGTAATGGAGCTTATGTCTACAGCTGCACCGGTGAGCCCCAGCACGCGATTCACGCGAGTGACTACTGTGTCTGTGCAGTTCAGCAGTGTACTGCTAGCCTGCTTGGTATCTGACACGTCATATGTGTTGAAGTAGGCGAGCATTTTAGCTTTAAAGTCTAGTAGAGTGGGTTGGCCTTTGCCAGAGTCCTTGCTCATTGCCTCACGAGGCATTCTGCTAGCCTGAGCTTGAGGGACCTCGCCCTCCTCCACATCTGCCATGTTGAGTAAAGCAAACAGGCAGTCGATATCCAGTATGTGATATCGAAGCAAAAAGGACCGATAGGTCACGTCGAACACGTCTCAGCTACCAACTGTAGCGGCACTGAGTATAAGACGCGTAGTGGAAGCGTATTCAAAAGGAGGTTTGTTAATCAATGATCAGCCTGAGGCCCAGCGTAAGCTGTTGTAGACCGCCTACGTCGCAAGGCCCGCGTAGTTCTAACATGGCAGTACAATGTCACATTGACTGCCGCGTGTCTCACACGGACGTGTGAGTCACAAGAGTAATGTCTAATCGTCCACTACATGGATAGTAACAGTTCCTGTTACACTGCGCGCATCAACTCATTGTTGTTGATGGGGGTAACACACGCCCAGTTCAAACTTAGTGCCAATTTCATGTCAGCGCGCTCTATGACTTTGGCTGTAGTGGTTGTGTCGCAAACAGCAGAGTCAGCGAAGTCGTAAGGGAAAGTTCTCTCCGTGCCCTGGCCAACACAGCTGGCTGATGCAAAGTACTCATAGAGGTAAGCACCGTTGCAGCCGTTCCAGGTGGGATCCACAGCTGCAATCATTCCCCAAATCAGCAGCAGCAGCAGCGGCAGCGTGGGTTAATATCACCTGCTTTTAGATCGTTGGCAGCAGCTAGCAATAGCTATACCTGCTGCAAAAAGCAGCAGCTGACGCCGCCGCAGCAGCAGAAAGCAGTGAGCTGACGCTTCTTGCGTGCTTGCAATTTGGCAGATCGGCCAGCGCAAGCAAGCGCAATGTCCAAGGTTCAGTTGCGCAGCTGCTGTTCAGCTAGGCATTGGACTGCAGGGTTTAGCATTGTATGCCCAAGGTGACAACCAGTAAAGATCCAATGAATGCATGAACTGTACTGACTGCAGTGACGGCACAAGAGTTGTTTGGTGCATTTGTCCAAGGTTTGATCATGTGTGCTGCTGGGAAGCATGCACTCCTGCAGGATCCGGAGCCTTTGGGGGTCAAGCGTGCTAGCTAGTCACATATGCTTGTCCAACACTTTAAAACAAGATCTTTTTTTCAGAAAGAACATAACACTGCCTTTGTGGCATTCTCACATTCGCACTGCATCAGGTCATCTTCAGAAGGGTCTGTCTCTATGTTGGTGTTGGTGTAATAACCTATGGGCATCAGTTGCCCATTGATTGTAAGCACGCCAGCTGCTGAACGGTTCATGAGCACCCATTCTGTCACCGCAGTGGTAGCAAATGCGGTGCAAGAGCCGCATTGGCCTTGATTCCTGATGGGTGTGACAAAGCCCTTCGCCACCCAATCAATTGCTTCTGCTGGATTGGTCACCGAGCTGCCGAGGGTGTAGGGAATGTTTCCTGTGCTTGACGTGCAGCCTGTAGCCTGTGTTGTGACGCCAGTAGGATTCACTTTCGCAGTGCGGCGCTTCTTGGCAACTGGAAGAGGACCAGTGCGGCGAGCCTTGCGTGCAGTTTGCAGGGGATCACCGCGCACGCCGCTTGCGCAGAGTGCCACTTAAACGTCATGGTCAAGATGCGCGTGGTCGTTAATGCCATATGCAACGTTTTCGTTGCCTTCTGCTTCCGCGTCCTTGTTCAATTTGTCCATGATTTTCAGTGCTTCTTTGAAGCTTTTCTTGAAGGCGTTGGCGCGCTCGGGCTCGGGCAGGTGTATGGTTTTGGGTCCTGCAAGGAGACCCATCACACTGCCGGCACCGTATTCGTTTACGTACTCGATCCAAGCAGTGTCGCTGTCATCCAGAGCCTTTGCAAGCTGCTCCTTTGCGGCTTTAACCTTCTCATCTGCAATGCAGCAGCAAGGGCAGGGGTGGCAGCAGCAGCAGCGGCGGCGGCGGCGGCGGTAGCCTGATCAGCATAACAGGAACAACAGCCACAGCTGCTGCATTGGTCATCACATTCGACACCTGCTCTCTGACCGCTTGGGCCATGTCATGTGCTGGACAGTGTCGCAGTAGCAGTAGCAGCAGCAGCGGCAGCAGCAACAACTGTCATGTGCGGGACGCAGCAGCAACAGCAATGCACAAAGCCCTGGCCTTCTCATCTGCAGAGTCAGAGCAAAGCAGAGGCAGCAGCAGCAGCAGTAGTGACGTAGCAGCGTGAGCAGCAGCTCCTGTGCAGCTCTAGCCTTATCACCAGCAGTGCAGCAACACGGCAGGGCGGCAGCAGCAGCACCAGCATTGTCTCTGTGAGCTGTTCTGTTGCAGTTTCCATGGATTCTCCTCATTTGCGGTAGGGGCAGCGGTAGCAGCACAACCGTCCTGGGCCTGGGCGCACGCGAATCTTTTGGACACAGCAGCCTGTTGCTCTGAGAGCAGCAGCCTGCACTTGTTGATCCTGAACTGCTCCCTGGCACCCTGCCAGATGTACATAACCCGAGGCAGAGGCAGCATCGAAGTGGGAATATACCATGCACAGCAATGGAAGGATACAAGTAATGCAACCAGTGGCACTGGCGCCATGGCACTGCTGCTGCTGGCTGTTGCTGCTCACCTGCCGTTGCCTGGCTGCACAGAAGCCCCGCCAGCAGCAGGCAGGCCACAAAAGCAACGCGGAGTCTCATCACCAGGTGATCCAGTGGAACGCACGGCCTGCAAAGCTTCATGAAGATCAGCAGCGTGTCGCAGTTGATAGATTTGGTTGGTCTCCGGTGGCCGCACGATGGTACAACAAACATACCGCAGCTCAAATGCATCAGCAACAAGGTTCAAGTAAGTCAGACTAATTCTGCTGGTCTGATGGCGTCATGTGATGCTAACCACAGAACTTGCGGTGTCGGAGCTCTGCAAGTGCTGCGTGTACTGCGGCCAATCTGACCGGGTGATGCATTCCAGCAGCCGAAAACCGTTGTATATGTAAGAGTCAAACGTTATGAAACCTACCGTTTACAGCGCTTGCTGATCAGCAGAATATATACCAATGTGTAGTTTGCTGCGAACAGTACAGTACTGTGGAAAGTAGTTGCTAGGGCTGATTGTGACGTTGTTTGTTTGTAAGATGTGTGGATACGAGATGCCCATCTGCTACGAGATGCCCTTTTGCTTCTGCCGTGGGCAGCTGCTCTGCTTTGCTGTCAGTGACAATAACAATGCTAGCTGTCAAATCAGCAACTTCAACGGCCGTCAATGTGTACAGGCAGTAGCCGCAGCAACAGCATCAGCAGCAGCTTGCAAGACGCACACGTGGCAGCACAGTGTAGCAGATCTGCCTCTAGAGGCAGCATGAGCAGTGGCAGCTCAAGCCTTGAGCCCATGGTGCCACCGTTGCACGGTGCAGTATTGATGGCATGGGCACCGACACCCTGGCTGTGCTGTAAAAAAAGCAGCAATCCAGCAGTGTAATACTGCCAGTGGTGCTCAGCACCAGGCTGGTACAAGCTGAGTGCAACTGATGGCAGAAAACTGGCAAGAAACTTCAGTGGCACTGACTGAGTTGCCACAGTGACTGAGTTGCCACCTTGAAGGCCGCCCCCGGGCCAAGGGCGGCTTTCCAGTACCGCTAGCTTCGTTACAATTTGTCTAGACACCACAGCCTGTGGCGCAGGAGGCTTGCAGCAGCCTGCTGAATCTGAGATCATCGCAGATGGCAGGGAGGCAGCAGGAGCACCTGCAGCTGGGGGCAGCATGGGACCACTCAGGCACCACTTAGGGATTCCCTAGCGCTGCACTAAAGTGTCTGAGACCGCCCAGCTCAACTTCTGAGCTGAACACCCTGACCAGTAATACACGCTACATTCTTTACACACAGCATGCTGCAGGTGCCGATGTAAAACTCATATGAGGTTGCTACCCACGGCATGCAGCAGGCGTCAAATTTATCTCAAATTTCGCCATCTGAGATGGCGAACGGCCTACGTGTAACTTCCACTCTCTCAAATTTATCATCACAAAGCCCCACATGATTCCACAAAATCTGCACACACAATCAACCCCTTGGTGCCGGCACCCACATTACGCAGCATTAGATCTCAAATTCCAATGTTTGAGACCCCCCCACCCCAAATGTTCAAACGTCCTGCACTGCATGAAGCAACTTCTGTTTTTCCTGGTTGGCAACACACCTGCACAAAGCCACACACCCCTATGCTGGGCGAATACCATGACCCTTTTTGTATTGGTTGGTTTCACAAGGAGGGGGGAGGCAGAAAACATAACTCTTTCCCTCCGCAGGGATGGGAGCTCCAATTTTTGAGGCATGGCAAACCCCCTTGCTACCCCCTTGCTACCCCAAACATCATCGGATACAACAAAACGCAACAGTTTGATCAATGCATGAGTCTCTCTGACACTACGTCAGTCGGGTTCCAAGGTGACCCTTCAACCCAGTCCAAGGCATCTATGGCATGCAAGAGGCTGTTGCACTGTGTGGACCCATCTGTGCATGACAACATAGCAACCAAGTGTATGATCAGGAATTAACGGGAATACATGTGCACACCACGTGGTGATGAACAGCTCCACTGTATCTGTACAAAAAAACGAACGCATGAGTAATGCGTCAATACCTGAACACTGTTGAACGAGACTGCACATTTGCGGCACAACCACATATGTTGTTCAAAAGCGATAAATCGCTGCACTGCAGCAACATAGTGTGTTCAGGCACATTGTGTGACACAGGCTGCCGCATGTTCAGGCACACACAGGCGGGCGCAGCGCCAGGAGCAGCAACTCAGTGATCACAGAGCCAATCATAACCAAGATACTCACAGCAGCGCAGTGCAGCAGCGGACCAATTAGCAGCACGCCACCAACAAACGCGCTGTCAGCACCTCCTGCTGCAACAGCTAGCTGCCTGCTAAGCTGCTGCTGCTGTTGCTGTTGCTGATGTGTGCCTGCTGCAGTGGAGACATCCGATGCTGGGGCCAGCGTCTGCTGCTGCTGCTGACGCAGCAGTGCCCTCAGAAACCGCTGCTTGCATGACAACTCCCGAACGTACATGATGTACAGCGGAAGTAGCAGCCCAAACACAACAAGCCAAAAGAATAGCACCTCCTCATTGCTGCGCCAACTGCACAAGCTACTCAGTCCACAGCTGGCGCTGCTGCTGCTGCTGCTGCTGCTGCAGCCTCTTGCTCCTGCTACTGCTGTGTTCTTTCCCGCCACTGCCTGTGGATCTAGAACAGCAGCAGCAGCAGCATCGTCCCCTACTGGTACCAGGCAGCTGAGCTGGCCCTCTGTTAGTAACACAGTCAAACAGTTGACCATCATTTGAACTTTGTAACATAATGCCCGTGCGCCAGCAGCGACACCTGGGCTGCCTAGAACGCACTTGACGCTGCGCATCGCAGCTAGGGATGTGAACACGTAGACTGTCTGCAGAGGTAATGCATGCTTGAAGTGCAACGGCCAGTAGAGGCATTGTCCTGCAAGTGTGGTTGTAGCAGCAGCGGCAGCAGCAGCAGCAGCAGGCAGCAGGGACACCTCATGGTGAGTACAGATTCAGCTGCTGCAGTGCACGCTTGACAGTGTCTCAAGCTTTTCTTGGCAAAGAGTGTCCTGACTATGCCATTATGTGCTTCAATTGTAACAACTTTTGAAATTTGAAAGCAGGGTTGTAGGATACCAGCTGATCCAACAATTGGCCAGCACAGCTTGGACAGCACAGGCATATCAAGTACTAGAGACAGTCTGCAGGTGTTGATTATGGATGGTAGTGCTGTCTGCTGATGCTCACGTCAATATGAACGAGATAAAGGGTGACAGGCACAAGCAAAAGCATAGCAATTCCCCTGCCGGGACTCGAACCTGGGTCGCGAGGGTGAGAACCTCGTGTGCTAACCGCCTACACCACAGAGGATCAACCAACTGACCAATTGCAGACAGCTGGATGGAGCAGCCAGCAGCAGACTGCTACACTGCGTGTTGTGAGTCTGACGATTCTGCCAGCAGAGCCACATGTCACCCCTCTTCTTCCAGCCACATGTCATGTCACCCCTCTTCTCTCTAGCCACATGTCATGTCTCACACACAGAGGCTATCTCGGGGTGGGCCTCCTTTGGGTGACAGCCTGTTTTCCGCTGAACTTCTAGCAGCCCTCTTTTGTTTTCGGGTGTTCGTTGCGACGTAGTTGCCTGTGCACACCATGTAACCCCTCTTCTTCTTCTTTGACTGCGCACTTGAAGCAATGGTTGCGCCGCCGCTGCTGCTGCTTGCGCCGCCTGTGCACACCATGTAACCCCTCTTCTTCTGCGCCGCCTGTGCACACCATGTAACCCCTCTTCTTCTGTAACCTCTCTTCTTCTTTGCTCGCGCCGCCGCTGCTGCTGCACACCATGTAACCCCTCTGTGTCTTCCTTCTTCGCTGCTGCTGCATGCGATGCACCATGTAACCCCTCTTCTCGCATGCGATGCTTGACAAAGCACCTGATTGTGTGGGCCTTGTGTATAGCCACAAATGGCCAGCAACCCTTATACACTGGCACCTCACCTAGGAGTATAAGACTGGACAGCATCAGCAGCTGCAGCACCACCAGCTCAGGCGACATGCCAGCCGCCATCCGCTTATGACACAGATGGAGCCGCTCCCCAGTATGCAATTCGTACACCTAAAACCGTGAGTTCACACAGCACTCACCCAGCAGTATCAAAGTGAACAGCATCAGCAGCTGCAGCACCACCAGCTGAGGCGCCATGCCAGCCGCCAGCCGCCGTGCGACAAAGCTGCTGCAGATGTCAGCCTCGTTGGTGACGGCCATGGCTGCCACCATCCAGCCACCACGAACGATCCTGCAAGCCAGCCACGTCAGCAGCAGCAGCAGCAGCAGCGGCAGCAGCAGCAGCGGCAGCAGCAGCAGCGGCAGCAGCAGCAGCAGCAGCGGCAGCAGCAGCAGCGGCAGCAGCAGCAGCAGCAGCGGCAGCAGCAGCAGCGGCAGCAGCAGCAGCAGCAGCGGCAGCAGCAGCAACAGCAGAAGAAGCAGCAGCAGAACATGTGGTGAGTGTGACAACTGCTTTTGCATTCTGCATCAACTAGGGCCGAATCAATGAAACCACGCACTTGTTTTTAGATAATCTGATGTTGTTACATGATTTGAAAAGTACAAGAGCAGGTTGCTGTCGCGCCAGGAACCGCATGCAGCACACGCGATGCATGAATGGCACATGACTCTTCAGCCCACCACAACTTAAGAGAAGACGGCACACCGGACACACACTGTGTCGTCTAGCTGTTGAGCTTACCTTGTGACGAGTAAGATGCTCTCTCGGTGCTGCAGGTACCAGCTTGGTGACCTTTTCATAACCAGCTGCTGCGCGACAGTCAGCAGGATGAACAGCGGGCAGAGCGCTGCCAGAACCGCTGATACAACCGGCGCTGTGTGTACCATACGCGCTGTGTTCCATCCCGAGTAGATGTTGAGGGTGGAAACGATGAAGGCAAAGCGATCAATGTTTAACAGCTGAGCTGTGATGTGCGCTTGGGCCCAGAACTGCTGCTCTAAGTGGGAAGGGGATATGCTGAGTAGTACAGGGTTGATGGACATGCTGCTGCTGTGGTGGCCCTGCTGCTTGCTAGCGCCTGTGTGCTGCTAGAACCTGCAGGTGGCAGCAGCTTTATAGGGCTGCTAACCGCTGCTTGTTGCTAGTGCTGGTATCCAGTGCTTGTTGCTACTGCTACAGTGGTGCTGCTGCTGATATCCCTGCTACGGTAGCAGTGCTACCCCTGCAGCACTCCGTCACGTAGCGAACCTCCTTTCAGTACGTGCGTGCGATGGGTTTTTAAGTGAAAGAGTAGCCTGAATTGTTCGCGTGCTTAGCTGTGGAGACCGCGCGTCCTGCCCGTGTCCGCTTGGTTGTGCATCAGTAGCGACACCCTTGATTTGATATAGCGACACGCAAGAGCCTTACATGAAATGATCATCGATCTAAACCTGGCGCCTACACAACTGCACCGCTATAACACGTGGTAATCAGGTGCATGGTTTAGGTTCCAGCTCACACGGCACCGCGGCCAGCCTGCCTGGCGCCGACTCTATCCAACAGAACGACAGCGCTCTTCACTCACAATGTGCAGCTGCAGATGCGCATGCAGCAGCTAAGCCAGGCCCCATCAAATCCTGGCAAGCCTTGCCATGCCTTGAAGGCAGCATGCAGTGCAAGGTACGACAGTATACAGGATTGCAGGACACCAGATTGCAGATCAACATGTAGCAGTATTGGGCAAACACCAGTGTTGCAAGCGGCAGGCTCACTCAGTCAGATCACACTGCTGTCTGGCAAAGCCATTCCTGCACCTACCTCCAAAGCCCAGCAACCCCATTGGGACGACAGCACCCCCTCCCTTCGGAACATCAGCTGCTGAGAAGCAGGGCTGTACATAAGGCATGCCGACACAGGTGGACACAACAACCAACCCCAAACCTGCACAGATTTGTTGTAATTTCAACCAAAGCTTACTCAATGGTGCCAACAGCACAGTCCTCGCTACAGTGTTCACGCCTTCACACGCTGCTGTGACAGAGCTCACTGAGCTATCAATCAACATCTGCTGCTGCTGCCACTGCCCTCAGGGGTTGACCAAGAGGAGCCTTCGCCAGCGCTGAGGATGTCAGGGTGTTGCACTGCTGCAGCTACGTACGTATGCCATCACAGCTGCTGCTGCTGCTGCCGCCGCCGCTGCTGCCTTTGAGTGCGAGCAAGCAGGTGCCACCAGTGACTGAACCCTGAAGTTGTGTCTTCTTGAGAAGCAGACGTCACGTTGTTGGTGGAACTTCATCCAAAGACAAGCTTCTGCGACCGCTGCAACTGTGCAGCTGTAATCGTGCTGATCACAGGAAGCTGCTGTTATTGTTGCCGTACTGTGCTGATGTATAGTACTGCAAGCAGCAGCAGCAGCAGCAGCCACGCAGCACAAATTGCCGATACACTACATGCCGGCTGACGAACTGCGAAACCTGGCCACAGTACTAACAGCGCGCATGATGCAAGCTGAAACAGCATGCACAGGTGAGGCAAACTTACTGCCATTGTCGAGTATGTCCAGCATTGCAAACATTCCCTGCACTCATTGACAGGGATCGCTTCTGCTGAATTACATAACATCGCACATCTATCATTCAACAATGCACTGATGTGTGCACTTAGGATTGCGTTAATGCGTGCTTGCGGCTCACCGTTGTTTCCGCGGATGAATGCATCTCCGTACTTGTTCTTCAGCTGACCGTTCACATATTCCTGCAAGGCAGGATACAAGCAGGTATATCAGCAGCAACAGTGTCAGATGCTTCGTAGCAAAACTGCCGCAGTGCGCGTGTGAGCTGCGTACAGCTCGTACGTTGCAGCCACTTGATGCAGACTGTGGCAGCTATCCTGGGCTGTGAAATTCAGACTTGACAGCTGTGTGTCCAGTTGTCCATTGCTGTTGCAGGTGTAATGCATCGAGTGAGACCTCAGCAGTCAACAACAGCTGCTTGGATGCATGGATGCTGCCTTCCGCAGATGGATAATACTGCTGTTGAGTCGCGCGCACAGCATGCACGCTACGGCAAAACCTAGCTGCTGCTGCTACCACCCTTGCAGCACACACCACCGGCCGCTACTGCACTTGCACACATGCTGTTCAAATCCTCCCTCTGCAGATATAAGTTCAGTGATGCCAGCTCTTGCTCATGAGCTGTGTAGCTGGACACGCTGCTGTGCTCACTTCTGTCTGCTCCATCGCAATGTTCATATAGCCATCCAGGCAAGCCAGAATGCCTGCAGGACACAGTGGTGATACGGCATGGTGAACAAAGATTGACGACACAGATGCGTGCAGGGTTTGTGTCGAGCAAATAATGTCTCTCTGCCATTTGCAGCATCCTGCACCTGCGCCTTTGATGTAGTGTGTAGACGCACTTCTGATGTCGTTAACTGAACGTGCTACACCAGTGGCACGGTACTGATTTTCTTGATGCAAGACACAAGATAATCTGGGTGCCGTAAATACACCGCAGCAGCCAGCACGTCGCAGCAACAATACTCAACAGCAACCAGCGGCACATGGCGCACCCAGCAAACAATGACATATCTGCATGCACAACCACACTGAATACATCATACCTCTGTAATCAACGCCGGAGTTAAGTTTTACGATGACTGGCTTGCCTCTGATGCTTTTAAGAAAGTCTGAGGGGGTCTTTGCTTCACCCACCACTACTCCTGCCTCAGCCATAGCCGCTGCTGCTCTTGAGCTGCGCGTGTGCAACTAACACGTAGTCAATAATGTATTGCGGAAGCAATCTCTCGCTGTGACGCCTTTTAAAAGAGATCAGGGGCAGATGCAAGCTGCAGTAGCAGCAGGCAGGACAGCAGGTAGCAGGGAACAGCTCGTAGGAGACTGTGTGGCTGACGATTTGGCACTAAAAGACGCAACAGAAGCGCGAATCAAAGCTGAAACGTGCAGGTGTGGCCCGTGGCGAGTAACAGCAGTCACAGCAGGTCTCAGCACTTGTCACCAGACGCTGGAACACGACCTTCTCGCATCCGATCTCTGTTTGTTGCATTCTACTGCCGAGGTTTGCAAGATTTCAGCTGTGTTATGCCTGATTTGAACGTATGTCGAGATACATTGCTGACTGCAGCGACAGCACCGTGTTGATGGCCTGGGCAAGACGCTGATCGCAACTTCATCTGCTTCTAGTGTTGGAAGCGTCTTGTTGTGTTGTCTCAAGCAGTTCGACTTCCACGGCAGCGGCTCGTTAGCGCTCCCAGTCAGCAACACCAGTAGCAGGTGCAGCAGCATCCCCTTGCAGCAGCACAGGCAGTCCTTGCACACGCACACGCAGCAGCTCACGCGACCAACCTGCCTCGATGGGCAACGGTGCCCAGATCAGCAGCAGGCGCACTCTGCTGCTGGCACTGCATCTGCTGGAAGCGTGACAAGCAGTAGCCACTGCAGTCCTGCAAGCAGCAGTTCGAAAGCAGAGCAGCGATCTGTGCCAGCGCTGCCCAGACTGCTTCAGATAGGCAGGCAAGCACACGCACAGGAGCCAGGAGCAGCAAGGGAGCCACGTAGGTGGAACGGCAATGCATGGATGCCAGCTGCATGATCTTACTGCACAAGCAGCAATACAACAGTACACACCTGCACAAACATCACTACAGCTCAGGCCACGAAACTCGCAGATTTTGTGCAGCCCACAAACTACAAGGTCATTGCTGTTGTTATGGTTCATCTTTTTGTTTATCGGCTTCGCTGCCGCCGTTTACGTCAGCAGCTGCATCTGCTTACCGCATAACCAGCAACGCAGCAGCACACCCTTGCAGAAACATCAGTAACACGTGTTGCAGCTAAGGCGTCAAAACACGCAGCTGATGTGACATTTTGAGGTCGCGCCTGTCTGTATGGTTCAACTTTTTGGTTTGTCGGCTTTGCTGTCGCCGTTGAAGCCTGCACCTCAGGCTTGCCGGCAGTGATGCGGCGCACGCCGCACAACTGCAACCCGCTGCACAGTCTGACTAGAAGTACAAACGTTGTAACCTGCGCACAACATCTGCAAGAGTTGCCAGCACCGATTGCGAGGAGACAAAAGCTCTTTGGGGTATACACAAATAGACAAGCGCCATCTCAACTAGCGCTCTGCAGCTGCATGCAATTTCATTTATTTGCAGTGATGTGCACCGTACAGCAGCTGATGCGCAATGTGCACAGGCAGCAGCAGCAGCAGAAGCAGAGGGGTTACACGGTGCGTTCAGGCGGCTACGCCGCAACGGACACCAGTCGAATATGGATGCTGCGAATAGCTCAGCTGAGACCGTCACTTGATTGAGGCTGCACGACAGAAAAACCGCCTCTGGCAGCATGCAGCGCATTGTGATCAGAACCACAGTGTAACTAATTACAGTTCAGCCAGCGGCAGACTACGTTTTTGTTGAGCTTGCAAATCCTTGCATATCAGCTTGGGTAGGCTGTCTGCATGCGGCACCTGTGCAGCACCTGTGCAGCTCCATTTATTTAAGCTGACACCATCATAATCGATGATTTTGCTTGCTTTTTTGTTTCGGTTTCTGTGTACACAGTAGTCAAAGGAGCTCATAGTTTTGAGTTGGGCACACAGTACCTTAGTTTTGGGCACGGAGTAGTCTCAAGGGCTTTGAGATTTGAGTTGGGTTTGCAGCAGTACTCGCTCGTGAGATGTGTATTCTATAAAACGGTGGCGCTGTGGTTATGTATGCAGCATGTGCGCATTTGCAGGCCAGCCAGCCAGCACCAGCTACAGCAGCAGAAATGTACAGCAGACTTGATGCAGTGATCTGATGTTGGCTTGCTCAGCCAGTGCATTGCAGCGGGCAGCAACAACAGCAGCTGCAAGCATACCACGTGATGGATGGCAGTCGTGTATCCACATGCAGGTTTTTTGCATCCTCTTGTTGTCGTCTACAGCAAGCATGCTGGCAGCACGAGCTCACAGGGTACATCATGCATCGCATGTGCAGTAACAGCCATCACCAGCAGCAGCAGCCAGGCATGCCTTCATATGCTTTTTGAAACCATCCACATGCAGACAGCCACGGCAAGCATGCTAGCAGAGTAGAACCAGAGGATATATCGTGCATTGCATGAGCATTGACAGCCATCGCCAGCAGCAGCAGCAGCAGCGGCAGCCAGCATTGCTTTGCATTTGTTGTTGCGTCCATGAACAGTGAGCGCCACAGCAAGCATGCTTGCATCATTCACAGGATGTCTTACGATCCATATACCAACAGAGTCGCCAGCAGCAGCCTGCACATGAAAGTGTCCATGCCCACCTTGGTGTTTTAACAGGAACCACGCATACCGTTGCCAGGCTATGTAGTAGGCGCAGCGGCGCATACATGCGCATGTTTGACTGACGGAAAGTGCCAGCAGCCGCCTGCTTGCTTGCAGCGCCAGCATCAGCAGTAGCATTAGGATTAGCACTCGCACTAGCACCTGATCTGCTTATCAGCATCAGCACTAGCATCTCATCCTCTGATTAGCACTAGCATCAGCACTAGCATCAGAAGCCAACAGCCGGCAGTACAGGACATGCTGCAACAGCTGTGTCAGTTGCATCTCTTTCAGCTCAGCTGAAGCAGTAGCAGGTCAGCGACCGCAATAGCATAGCAGCAGCTGTTGCAGCACACGCATGCTTCCAGCAATAACAGTGCTTTCTGCAAGTACTGCCAAGTAGTTCAAGTCAGTTCCAGTGCTTCGCCGGTGAAGTCAATGGCATGCCGTACGTTTAGAACGTACAGCGGTTGTACAGCTGCAGGGCAGTTCGCGCCTTACACCCCCTGCGCTGATCTTAGTGTCCTGTTGTTACCTGTTTTGGTTGTTCCTTACCGCTGTGGAAGTGTTACATAGTTGCGGAAAGCAGCAGGCAGCATTGTCGTTGGTTCCTGCAGCCTACCAAGCAGCTGCACAGTGCAGCAGCAAACTTGGGTGCTTTTCACCCTGAGAAGCATAAGCACATGCTGCCAGTGACCATACAAAATACCTGCACTCGCCACCCACACCAATACCAGCATTTCTGATCAGCAGCAGTGGCTGTTGTAACGTTTACGTTGGCGCAGTGCCCGGTCTTGCTATCGGCTGGTATGCCGTTTCACCTGCTGGCGTGTGTTCTGAGCAACAATGTGTTATGACAACCATCCGTTTCAGCTGCTGCATGTGCGTCTCATGCTGCCTGACTGCTGGCTTGGGTTTCCTGCTCATTGTTCTAGCAAACTCACCCCAGCTGCTGTCAGGGCGCTCACACCTCGTTCCTTTGCTGCTGCTGCTGCTGCTGCCGGCCTGCTCTGCTCTGCGCATTCTGCCTGCCGCTGCTCTGCATTTCACTTCATTTGCTGCTCTCTACAGGTGCCACAGAAAGTTCCCACATAACCGCGACAACAACAGCACTTAATCGATAGTAACAGCAGCATCTGCCAACAATATGAAGCCCAAGAAAGGGCCGCCAGGGCCAGCAGCAGCCCAGGGCTCAAAACCCCAGCAGCAACAGCCACAAAACCCCAGGCCAGGTCCAGGCAAGCTCATGGGCCCAGCCGCCGGCCAGCCGCAGCGCAGGGGTTCAGGCCCACCAAACCCTTGGGGTATAGGCCCGCCAGGACCAGGGCTAAACCCTTACCACCCTGATCATGAAGAATTTGACTACCGTCATGACGAGTTTGACTTCAGAGGACCGCCACCCGGCCCAGATCCAGGAGAGCCAGGGTTTGGGCCGCCGCCAGGCCCGGGGTTTAGGGAGCTTGGCCCACCAGGGTTTAGGGAGCCGCCGCCAGCTGGACACCAGGGAGGGTTTAGGGGCCCGCACAATGGACCGCCACCAGGTGGGTGGTTGCTTGCAGTGTGTCGTTGTTGGGTGCTTTGTAGGTGCTTTTAGGAACTAAGCCACACAAGCGCAATCGGTGGTTACTATTGGCACTTATGGTGCTGGTTTTTCCTCACATTGATTGGGGGCGATGCACACTGCAAAGATAACATGTGCATGATCCGAAACAAAGGGATCAGCACTTCAAACCAGGCAGTTGGCAGCTGTACTGCACACGCTCACCCACCATTGAGGTTTGTCAGGGCAAGCTCAAACTGGCCAGTCAGACTGCAGAAGGATTGTCCTGTCCGCCGTGCCTTGTGCATCCTGCAGCTACTGGCACTCGCTCTAATTACCATATTGCTACAGCTGAGTGCATTTCAGCGGCAAAACAGGCATAGGCCACAATATCAGCAGCAGGAACACAGCAAGTTAGCCATACGTTTGCGTTGCAGCAGCTGCTGCTGCACCGTACACAAAGCTTGTATGCACACACCCAGGATAACACTTGAGCCAGCTGCTGCTGTCTGTTAGAAGACTGTTACGCAAGCGTTTCAAACGCCTGAGATGTACAACAATTCTCAAACGCCTGAGACATACAACAATCCTCAACATACAATAATCCTCAAACGCCTGAGACATACAACCAATCCTCTGCTTTCGGCATTTGTGCGCTGTGGGTCGCAGCTCAGAGTGTGAAGCTGCAGTAATCACGTGGCTTATCAAGTTTTAGATACGACTGTTCATGGGTGTTCGGGAGGCAGTTCAGGCGGAGGCCAGTACTTTGGTTTGAATACAACTTTGTTTGAGTTCAACTTTGTTTGAGTACAACTTTGTTTGAGTACAACTTCAATGCACATGATGGTGCAGGTTGGCTCTCATCCTGCTGTCTGTTTGGTCAACCGTTGCAGGTACCAGCAGTATAGCCGCATGCATCCACGTGTATGAGAAGCTACATGAAGTTGTGCAGGCACACACTACAGATCACGAACAGCCACAGTTGGCACTTCTGTGCGTACCGCATTTATGCAGGCTTCAACAATGTTACAGTACAAAAACAATACAAACCGTTGCATATCATCTGTTTGGGGCACGCAGTACTGCCACCAGAAACACTGCATGCACACACAGCACCCTCTCTTTCTACTCTTAGAGAATTAGTCTAGTCACCACCGACAGGACAGGTGCATATAGTATATTGCATCATACGCCAAAGTCTGATCATCACGTGGCTTAGCGCTCTCAAAAAGTTGAGTCGATGTTGTGGTTTCATCCTGATGACCCAATGTCCTCTGCCACGGGGTTGCGCTGATCCGTAACCTAGACCTGCACTTTGATTGGGCACCACAGCATCTATGCTGTGTGGCATTCATGAGCTTTGCATTCTAATGCCCTAACGCGGGCCTTCTCCCAGTGGTGCTAGCTGCAATCTGCTTCCGCGCACTGCACTCTTATGGCAGACACAGTACGCTCCCAATGTGTTATGGCAGACACAGTACGCTCCCAATGTGTTATGGCAGACACAGTACGTTCCCAATGTGTTATGGCAGACACAGTACGCTCCCAATGTGTTATGGCAGACACAGTACGCTCCCAATGTGTTATGGCAGACACAGTACGTTCCCAATGTGTTATGGCAGACACAGTACGCTCCCAATGTGTTATGGCAGACACAGTACGTTCCCAATGTGTTATGGCAGACACAGTACGCTCCCAATGTGTACTGTTGTGCTAGCAGCCGCATTAGGAGGCTGTCGCACGCCAACATGTGCTGTATTGCACCAGCACATCACCGTTCTGTCAACCCTCGGACGTAAATTGCATGGTTTTATCATTGGGTGATTCTTTTTTGGGTTCTAGTTCTGGCGCAGCCGCACCGGTTTTCAACTGCTTGCATTTTTGTCCTTTTAGCTGTGTTGACGCATAGATAAGCTGGCTCGCATAGACACATCCGGGACTGTTCTTTATGAATTAGCACCAACGGTAGGCTAGCTAAGGAAGCTCTGAGAGAGCCGTTGGACACTTTCTGCTCGAATGCTGCTTTATCTTGATCGGAAATTGCATTGTTCAAATGCCACAGGCAGCAGCACCGACCACATGTGTTGCTGACGGCATGACTCGTGCGTATACTCGAGGTACTGCTGCATGCAGTTGTGCATTTGTCAACAAGCATGCGCTCTTCAGCTTGCTGCTGCTGCTGCTGAACCACACTATAATAGTACTGCACACAACACCAGTTGCGTGCTTTTTGGATGTTTGGCAGCATCACCTGTTCTTTTAGCGGCAAGAGCTCATCTTTGCACAGCACACCCGCTTGCTGCAAGCTCCCACGACCGCCATAAACATCAGCGTTGCCTTTTGCATAGACCTTCACAGCAGCATCAGCTGTGTGTGACTGCAAGCCATGACTGGCTTGTGTCAGCGCAGGCAGCTGCTGCCTCCACTGTCCATCGTAGAGCATCATGTTTGTGCCGCTCGCAAGCTCTCTCTCAGCTATCAACGCCTGCTAAATTTAAGCCTGCGCTGCATGCAAATATATGCACCCCCCTGCATCCCGTTATGTGTCCCGCTGCACCTACCCACCGCAGTCGGCCCCTTCCCGCACGACCTCCCACCCCCCCACGAGAGTTTTGGCCGGCCCCCAGGCGCCCCAGGGTTTAGGCCAGGGCCATGTCCAGGGTTTAGGTCAGGGCCAGATCCAGGGTTTAGGCTTCAGCCGCCGCCAGGTCACCACCTGCAGCCGCCAGCCGCCAGTCCCGGGCCTGGCCCAACCATCGTGGTGGGCCCGCCGCCGCCGGGCGCTGTTGTAACAGTCACGCCACCGCCAGGCGGTTTAGGGCCGCACCACCCTGGGGGTTTAGTAATGAACCGGCCACAGCAGCAGCAGCTGCCGCCAGGGGCAGTCGTAGTGGGACCGCCCATGGCACCTCAGCAGCAGCAGCAGCAGCAGCAGGGGATGCGGTCAGGTGGGCCGATGCCTGGTCAGGGTCCAATGTTTATGCCAGCTGGTGTTATGGACGCCAGACAGCAGCAGCAGCAGCAGCAGGGGATGCGGCCTGTGGGTCCACTGCTTGGAGCAGCAGGCCCAGGGCCACGACCAATGCACGGCAGAGGTGAGTGACCCTTTGTTGCAAGGAGGTAGAAACCGTCTGATCATATGCACGCAGCCGGTGTTTATCACCCCCCGCAAGAGTAACAGCTTTGTGTGCAGCAATGGTTGTGCTGTGGGATGCTGGTTGAGTGATGGTAGCTGTGTCGAATGATGCAGCAGCAGGGGATGCGGGCTGTGGGTCCCCCGCCAGGAGCAGCAGGCCCAGGACCACGACCAATGCACGGCAGAGGTGAGTGAACCCTTTTTTTGTGCAGCAATCTGTGTGCTCTGTGTGGTGTTATGCAATTTGAGCAGTGTTGTCCAAGGTTTGTGGGACGAAGCAGCAGCAGGGGATGCGGGCTGTGGGTCCACCGCTAGGAGCAGCAGGCCCAGGGCCACGACCAATGCAAGGCAGAGGTGAGTCAACATTTTTTGTGCAGCAATTGATGTGCTGTGTGTGTTGTTATGCGAAATCAGCAGCAGGGGATGCGGGCTGCGGGTCCACCGCTAGGAGCAGCAGGCCTAGGGCCACGGCCAATGCACGGCAGAGGTGAGCGATCCGTTTTTGTGCAGCAAGTGGTGTGCTCTGTGTGTTGTTCTGCAGGTTTATCATTGTCGTCCAGGGTGTGTGGGACAAGCAGCAGCAGGGGATGTGCCTAATGGGTTCCACTGGCAGGTGTATTTGTGTGTGGATGAGCTATGGTTGTGTGGCTGGTCTGTAGCTGTGCAAATCTTGCTAATACGCATGGGGCTGCAGCTTTTCGCTGGCACACACATCGACTGCTATAGCTTTGGTAGTAACATGTACTCTGCTACATGCATGAGTTTGGCATCTGTTGCTCACCTCTCTCTGCGCAGCACAACCGCTGGATTGTTTGATCACCACCTGCAGGTGTTGACAGCATAAGTACGGATGATATATTCGACAATTTGGCCTTGTTGTATCACTGCGCAGGCCCACCTTTTGGGGAAGATCCCAGGGGCCCACCACGGCCGCTAAGCCCTAGGTCTGGTCCCCACGCTGAACCCTACTATGCCCCCGAGGGTTTAAGACCCCACAGCCTACGGGGTTTAAGCCCCAGGGGTCGTGACGGCGGCTGGCGGGATGGGGGTTTTAGCGGCCCGCCATCACATGAGGGTTTAGCAGGTTGTGGTGGGCGGCGGCCAATGCGCAGGCAGGGGGCGCCGCCTGGTCAACAGCAGCATCAGCAGCAGCAGGGACGGCCAGGGGTGGCACCTCCTGGTGCTGTTGTGCTGCAGCCGCTACCGCAGCAGCAGCAGGAGCAGCAGCCGAGGCTGCCTGCTCCTGTGTTAGTAGCAGGGCCGCCACCGCATGCGGCAGCAGCAGCAGCAGCAGCAGCAGGTGCTGGTGCAAGGCCTGCTGCTGGTGGCCCACCCGCTGGGGCGATCATCCTGCAGGGACCGCCAGCAGCAGCAGCAGTAGGTGCACAGGTACAGCTTCAGCAGCAGCAGCAGCAATTGCAGAGGCCGCAACATCAGCAACCGCAGCAGCAGCCACAGCAGCTGATCATAATGCAAGGTGGTCCCGCAGGCGGTCAGCAACCACAGCAGCAGCAGCAGTCGCATCTGCTTGTGCCGCATTCTGGACATCCACATCAGCAGCAGCAACAGCCGCAGCTGCTGCATCTGCAACAGCTGCCAGTGTCTGGACCGGGCAACCAGCAGCAGCAGCAGCAGCAGCTAGAGCTGCAGCAGCTGCAGCCACAGCAGATGGTGTTGCTCGGTGCAGGTCCCGGGGCTGGTCAAACAACGTTTGACTTGCGCGGTCCCGGCAGCAGAGAAGGAGCCACAATAGACCTCAGGGGTGCTGGTAGCCAGCAGCAGCAGCAGCAGCCACAGATAATGCTGCTGCAACAACCTCAGCAGCAGCCACAGCAGCCGCCAGCAATGCAGCAGCAGCAGCTGTTGCATTTTGAGGACCTGCGGAGTGAAGGTGGACAGGCTGATGGGGCACAGTCGCCAAGGGTTCGGGGCTCAGCGCCACATCAGCACCAGGGGCCAGGTCAGCAGCAGCAGCAAGGCAGAGGGCAACAGCCGAGTGGCCCTAGGCCGATGGTGCGTGCTGCACCACCCCCTCCTCCTCCTCCTCCCCCTGCTGCTGCTGCTGCTGCTGCTGGCAACGGGGGCAGCAGCAGCGGTGGCCCTGCAGACAGGGGTGGCCAGCAAAAACAGCAGCAGCAGCAGCAGCAGCGAGATCGTGCAGAGGATCATCGCGATGGTAATGCTCCTTGGACGAGTGCAGGATCTGCTCTGCTGGGCAAGAGAGGCAGGCCCCAGCAGCAGCAGCAGCAGGGAGGGGGTCTGTCATCACCTAGGGGTGGCAGCAGGAGGAAAAGTGATGAAGCATGGGACAGCAGGCAGCAGCAGCAGCAGCAAGGTGGAAGGCCAGGGGTTGGCCGAAGCAGCCCAGCAGCAGCAGCAGGAGGTCCGCCACATAAGCAGCAGCGCGGCGGTGGCGCAGGCAATGGGTGGTCGCGGCGGGAGCAGCAGCAGCATGCGGCAGGCGGCGATGAGCATCAGCAGCAGCAGCAGCAGCAGCAGGATGGACGGGGTTCAGCCGGCAGGGGCGGTTATGCTGGTGCTGCTGCTGGCCCTGGGGGCGGTAGGTTTGGTGGCGGCAGAAATGACAGCAGAGATAACAGGGAAAGTAACAAAGATAACAGAGATAACAGAGGAGTGTGGGGTGGGCCCAGCAGTGCTGGCAGGGCTGCAGGTGCCAGGGGTGGCAGTGGTGGTGGGCAGTACAACCAACAGCAGCAGCAGCAGCAGCATGGTACTAGAGTCAGTAGGCTAGGGCCTCAGCAGCAGCAGCAGCAGCAGCCACATGAGGTTCATGGCCAGCAGCAGCAGCCGCCGCAGCAAGGTATGGCTCAGCCTGGTGTTGAACAGCAGCAGCAGCAGCAGCCAATCATGCTCCTCGTGTCAGGTCCAGGAGGTCAGCAGCAGCAGATTGCGCTGTCAGCACCGCTGCAGTTTGCGCAAGGAGCTGATGGTCAAATGATGGCTGTATACACAGGGGGCCAGCAGCAGCAGCAGCAGCAGCAGTTACTGCAGGCGGCAGCTGCAGGCGCAGGTACAGAGGCAGGAGCCGGTGGTCTACCACAGCTGCTGCAGCAGCAGCCGCAGCTAGCACCGCCGTCGCTGTTAGGTAACCCACCGTCAGCCGGTCAACAGCAGCAGCAGCAGCTGCTGGCTGCTATGCAGCAGCAGATGGCAGCAGCAGGGGATTTGTCCTCTCTTGCTAACGCACTGGCAGCAGCACAGGCAGCAACTGGGAACAGCGCAACACAACAACAACCAGCAGCAGCAGCGGGAGGTATGGGTGGAGGTGCATTGCAGCTTGCAGTGCCAGTTCAGCAGCAGCAGCAGCAGCAGCAGCATATACCGGCAGGTCAGGGAGGTGCTCTGCAAGCCGCTGGCACCCCTGCCCCCCTGCTGCAAGCAGCTGGTGTTGCATCAAGGGTTGAGTATGTTGGAGCAAACCTAGCAGCAGCAGCAAGGGTTGAGTATGGTGGAGCAAACCTAGCAGCAGCAGCAAGGGTTGAGTATGGTGGAGCAAACCTAGCAGCAGCAGCAGCAGCAGGTGGCGGTGCTGGTGCTGGTGCATTGCCTGCGGGAGGTTTCAGTGCCGGCTTGCTGAAAAGTGGGCTGGCGGCAGCCGCAGCGGGAGCTGGGGGTGGTTTGCAGCAGCAGCAGCAGCAGCAGATGCTGTCTGGTAATGGGTTGCTTGCTGCGATCAATGCAGCACAGCAGCAACAGCAGGGCGGAGCTGGCAACATGCTCTTGCCACCACAGCAGCAGCAGCAGCAGATGGTCCAGCAGCAGCAGCAGCAGCAGGCTCCGCCGCAGCCGCCGGATATAACAGTGCGCATTGCTGCTGCTGCCACTCCGAGCGAGCTTCTTGAAATCGCAGCAGAAAAAGGCATGGGCCTTTTCACCGAGCATCTGTGCTTAGTAATGTACAGGCTGGCTCAGCTGCGGGCTGCAGGCACTGTTGTAGATACAGCACAACAGCAGCTGCAGGATCTGCTGGGGCTGTGTCGGTCAAGGGCAGCCAGCATGGGGCCAAAGCAGCTAGCGGAAGTCATCTGGGCACTTGCACAGGTAAGGGCATGAAACTGGGTATCATGGCAATGCATATCTCTGCTGGGTGCATGTGGATCTAGGACGGCTAGCATGGGGCCGAAACAACGCAGCAGAGAAGGGCATGGGCCTCTTCAGTGAGCATCTGTGCTTGGTGATGTACCAGCTGGCTCAGCTGCGGGCTGCAGGCACCGTTGTAGATACAGCGCAGCAGCAGCTGCAGGATCTGCTGGGGCTGTGTCGGTCGCGGGCGGCTGGCATGGGGCCTAAGCAGCTGGCGGAAGTCATCTGGGCACTTGCACAGGTGAGGCTATGGGGCTGCGTGGAACGTGAAGATGGATATCATGGCAGTGCATATCTTCCTGCTTGGTCCCTGTTGATGTAGGGCGGCTAGCATGGGGCCTAAACAGCTGGCAGAAGTCATATGGGCACTTGCACAGGTAAGGGGCATGAGGCTGCATGTAACGTCATAAAGCGTGTCACTGACCACAAAGGCAGCGCACACCTCTTAGCTGGGTCCATGTTGATGTAGGGTGGCAAGCCTGGGGCCTAAGCAGCTAGCGGAAGTCATCTGGGCACTCGCACAGGTAAGACTATGGGGCTGCATGTAAGGTGATGATGGGTGTCATGGCAGTGCATACCTCTCTCTGCTGGGGCTGTGTCGGTTTAGGGCGGCTAGCATGGGCCCTAAGCAACTAGCGGAAGTGATCTGGGCACTTGCACATGTAAGGGGCATGAGGCATGTAACGTTATAATGGTTTGTAAATGGGTGGCAATTGGATGTAAATGGGTGTTGATCTAGGGCTGCCAGCATGGGGCCCAAGCAGCCGGCAGAAGTCATCTGGGCACTTGCACAGGTAAGGGGCGTGAGGCTGCATCCAATTTGGTGATGGGTGCTGGTACTTTCCATACTCTGGTGCTGTTCTCTTTTGCTCATCTTTTGTTATTGTTGTGCCTTGTCACTGCAGCTGCAGGTGGTGCCTGATGTTGGGTTCTTGAATGCTCTGGCCAGCCAGTGCCTGGCCAAGCTGCCCGGTTCAACAGCAGAGCAGGTAGCCACCAGCATGCAACCCACAGTCAAACTTCCTACCATCCAGACTATGCTGGTCTTCTTGGCTCACTATTTTCTTTCGTTGTTTTTTTGTCACTGCAGCTGCAGGTGATGCCTGATGTTGGGTTCCTCGATGCACTAGCCAGCCAGTGCCTGGTTAAGCCGCTCAACAAATGATGCGGACACGAGACTGAGTCATAATGTGCTGCTGCCTGTGGTTTCGTGTCACTGCAGCTGCAGGTGGTGCCTGATGTTGGGTTCTTGGACGGCCTCACCAGCCAATGTCTGGCCAAGCCGCACAAAACATGTCACTGACATGCGACTGACTCATCATGTGCTGTTGCCTGGTGTATTGTCTCACTGCAGCTGCAGGTGGTGCCTGACGTAGGCTGCCTCGACGCACTGGCCAGCCAGTGCCTGGCCAAGCTGCCTGGGTTCACAGCAGAGCAGCTGGCCACGAGTCTGTGGGCCATGGCCAAACTTCCAAACTTCCTGGTTTTAGACTGTGGTGCTGGTCTCCTTGTCTCAATATGTTATGTGTTTTTTTTCACTGCAGCTGCAGGTGGTGCCTGATGTTGGTTCTTGGACGCACTAGCTAGCCAGTGCCTGGCCAAGCTGCCCGGCTTCACAGCAAAGCAGCTGGCCACCAGCATGCCACCCACAGCCAATTTTCTCAACTTTGTTTTTCCAGACTCTGCTGCTGGTATCTTTGGCTCAGTATCTCTGCTTTGTATGATTCTTGTCACTGCAGCTGCAGGTGGTGCCTGATGTTGGATTCCTCGACGCACTAGCCAGTCAGTGCCTGGCCAAGTTGCCCGGATTCACAGCAGAGCAGCTGGCCACTAGTTTGTGGGCCATGGCCACGTTGGGGTACGTGCCCGGCACTCCTTTGCTTGAGGCTGCTGCCGGTGCATTGGGACGCAACCTCAGCATTTTCACGCCAAGGTATGCGTTGCCATTTGAAAGCGATGTTATCGTCCAAGTGGCTGCAGCGCCTGGTGGCGTGGTTCAATTTCACTCCTAGGTATGCATTGCAAGCCACGAGTTTATGGGCCATGGCCACGTTGGGATACGTGCCCGGCACTCCGCTGCTTGAGGCTGCTGCCGGCGCACTGGGGCGCAACCTCAGTTTACTCCCAGGTATGGATCTGCAGATTGAGGAGCAATGCAAATGTTCGCATTGCTGGCTGCTGCCGCTTGTGCGGGCTGTTGCACGCAAAAAGTGTGTGCAGCAGAAATCAAGTACAGCTCGCTTTCCTGTTGATCAACTACTGCCGCTGCTGCTGCTGCTGCTGCTTCTGCTGCTGCCGCCGCTGCTGCTGCTGCTGCTGCTGTAGGTTTGCGTGCCAGGCGATGTGGGCGTTTGCATGCATGGAGTTCCGACCCCCCGCAGCACTGCTCGACGCCGTCTTGAAGGTCTTAGGAGACGCCCTTAACACCTTTTCAGGAGAGCAGCTGTACCAGCTAACCTGGGCCTACGCACAGTTTGGCCACGCACCGCCACCCCAGATGCTTGAAGCAATGCTGGCACAAGCCGAGGCGTGCATTGGCAGCTTGCCGCCGTCCAGTTTGGGGCTGCTACTGGGTGGGCTTATCGGACTGGGAGTGGCACCGCCTGGCAGCCTTCTGACTGCTGCTGCTGAGCTGGCTGTTGCAAACATGGGCAGCAGCGGCGTTGCTGCGTTTGTGGAGCTGCTACAGGTCAGTGCTGTCAAGATATGTGTTGTTTCCTGTATTTTTGGTTGGGTTGTGCATTGGCAGCTTGCCGCCGTCCAGTTCGGGGCTGCTACTGGGTGGGCTGATTGGGCTGGGAGTGGCGCCACCTAGCAGCCTGCTGACTGCGGCTGCTGAGCTGGCGGTTGCAAACATGGGCAGCAGCGGTGTGGCAGCCCTTGTGGAGCTGCTACAGGTGGGCCGCTGATGCCACTTTCATTTTGCTCCACCGTATCCTGTCTATCTTTAGGTATCAATGCTGGGCTCTCGTGTGTGTGAGTAGAGTTTGGTCTGGATTTGCTGCTGAGAGTGGCGCCACCTGGCAGCCTGCTGACTGCTGCGGCTGAGCTGGCGGTTGCGATGAGATATGGGCAGCAGCGGAGTCGCTGCATTGGTGGAGCTGTTGCAGGTTGGTTCCTGCTGCGTTGATGTGGCATTTGTGTTTGTGGTGTGCGACTGCTGTTGTGGTATGTTTCTGGTGTTCTGTATCTTGAAATGCTTGACTATGTGCTTTTGTGGTCTTTTTCATCATCATCATCATGTTACCCATTAAGCCATTGCATCAACGCCATCGGCCCCTTTGTGGTCCTTTTGTGGGTGTTTTGCAGTTTATGTGGCCTTTTGTGAAGAATCTGGGACTGCTCAACCTTCATACATGCATTAGCAGTCTGACAATGCACACTCAAATCATCCGCTTCACCATCCGCTGCTGTGCAGGTGTACGCACGCCTGAAGTTCCACCCAGGCGTAACACTCCTGCACCGCGCAGCACAGCACATCAGCAGCAAGCTCACCCAATCATCATCAGCAGCAGCAGCAGGCGGCGCGCGCATGGCAGCCGCACACATTATGTCGCTGCTTCAGAGCTACGCGATGCTGGCCTATGCCCCACCTAAAGCGCTTCTTCAGCAGCTACGGCAGCAGCTGCAGCCGCAGGTGTTGGAAGCAGATCCGTCTGCACTGGCGTCGGCGCTCTGGTGCTTCTGTCTGTTCAAGGATTTGAGTCCTGAGCTGTGGAATGGGGCGATGGGGCTCCTCGCGCAACCTGAGGTGGCGGCAGCGATGACACCTGCAGCGCTGTCACAGCTGTACCAGGTGCGGCTGCTACAGCTGTCCGGTGCGTCCTTGCTGTACCTGGTGTCCTGCGTCTCATGCCTTTGCTCCCTGCAGCTTGTTTACTCTCCTGTTTGACCTGCTATCTTTCAAGGCTTGCGGTCCAGTGCCCCTCTAGGAGCCATGCTGCTCATCAATCCGTGGTCTCACTCCTACAAAGTACTTGATGGATTTTGAACAGTCTGGCGCCTCTTTATGCATGCCTGCAGGCTTAGCTGATGATCTGCAAGAACCCGGATGGGGCCACGCTGTTCACGATCCCCCCTCAGCTCCCCCATTTGAGCGGTTATGCTAGTCAGGCTGACACCCGCTGCTTCCATTCACTGCCTGCAGGCCTACCTGATGATCTGCAAGAACCCGGATGGAGCCACGCTGTTCATGCTACAGCTACACTGCTTCCTTTTGAGGATCTTTCGACTATCGTCGAAACTAAATACGTTGACACCCCCTGCTTCCATTAACTGCCTGCAGGCCTACCTGATGATCTGCAAGAACCCGGATGGGGCCATGCTGTTCACTATTCCCCCTCAGCTCATGTCTTTGAGCATCCGCAACACTATCCAGACTGACTTCTACTGCTTCCATTCACTGCTTGCAGGCCTACCTGATGATCTGCAAGAACCCTGATGGGGCCACGCTGTTCACGATCCCCCCTCAGCTCATCTTGACAGCCTGGCAGGCCTTCAAGGCGGCACAGGAGGCAGCAGTGGCAGCGCCACCCTCAGACATCATACAGGTAGGCATGTATCTGCATGTAGCTTCATGTATCTACATGTATCTGCATGTGTCCGCTTGTATCTACATGTATCTTGAGGCATCCTGGCAGCTAGCTGGCAGCATTTGCTGCTTTGAGCTGTTTTGGTCGTGGTGACAGCCTGGCAGGCCTTCAAGGCGTCACAGGAGACAGCAGTGGCAGCACCACCATTAGACATCATACAGGTGGGCAACAACCGGCTGTACTGTATCTGCTAATCAGCGTGACTTCTGCTATTTGGACGGTACCGTAGGTACAAGTGGGTCTTGTCACCATCAGAAAACATCTGGCTGTCCCGCAGGATGTTGCGCGTTGCTTGACGTTTGTTTGCCGGCTGTGCAAGGAACTGCTGATAACACCAAAGTACTGATATTTCTAGCCGAGTTCATTGCGCGCCGTTTCTTTCTTGCAGGACGTTGCGCGCTGCTTGGCGTCTGTGGGCATCCCGTACTCTGAACATGGTCAGCGAGGACGGACTGCTGGTGCTAAAGCACATGCTTGTTGTTCCGCTGTCTTGCAGGATGTTCTGCAGGATGTTCTGCAGGATGTTCTGCAGGATGTTCTGCAGGATGTTTTGCAGGATGTTTTGCAAGATGTCTTACGCGGGTATGAAGCGTGAACACACACACGTAGCTCATCCATTCAACTATTCATGACGCACATGCTGCTTCTTTGCAGGATGTCGGCATCCCGTACGCACTCAATATGGTCAGCGAAGATGGGCTGCTGGCGCTGGCGCTCGCGCACCTGCTGCCTCTTATGTCTTCCGCTGTCTTGCAGGATGTCTTGCAGGATGTTGTCAGGCGGTTTTACACGTGAACACACCACACGTAGCTCATGGTCTCATCCAACTATCCTGACATGGATGCTGCTGCTTCGCTGCCTTGCAGGACGTTGTGCGCTGCCTGGCGTCTGTCGGCATCCCATACGCACTCAACATGGTCAGCGAAGATGGGCTGCTGGCGCTGGCGCTCGCGCACATGCTGCCTCTTATGTCTTCCGCTGTCTTGCAGGATGTCTTGCAGGATGTCTTCAGGGGGTTTTACACGTGAACACAGCACACGCAGCTCATGGTCTCATCCAACTATCCTGACATGGATGCTGCTGCTTCGCTGCCTTGCAGGATGTTGCGCGTTGCCTGGCGTCTGTCTGCATCCCATATAGAGAGTGGAAGTTACACGTGGGCCGTTCGCCATCTCAGATGGCATGCACCACACAAAGTGAACGCAATCTTGCGCCAAAAAGGGAGATTGAAGCAACTTTGAAGCCAAAATAGTCCTAGACTCTCGATCAGGATTGTACAAGGCATAAGCTGGCACACCTAAAAGTGTGCTTTGAAACACCATAAAAGCGGGAGTAAACTGGCTAAAGCCAACATGAGCGCAATCCAATGGCACAACACAATGGATGCGATGCTAGTTGCACCAAAGATCATCCATATCAACCACTCCTCAAAAGTTGCGGCATCTCAAAAGACACCACCACCTGACACCACCATGCGCCAAATGTTCACTTCCCAAACCTCCACACTGCGCCACTGCTACTAAGCCTAGCTGCCAGGCACCTCCGCTGGCAGCGGTGGCACCTCTTCCCAGCTGCCCCGACGGCCATCTGCACCACCACGGCGCCAGCGCATCAGTGTGGCACGCGACCACCGGGTGCGCACGCCTTGCTGCTGCAGCTCACGCCGCAGTTGCTGCATATGCTCTCAACATGGTCAGCGAAGATGGCCTGCTGGCACTGGCGCTGGCACTGCCCATTGTTTTGACACACATGCTGCTTCTCACGCCTTCTGCTGCCTTGCAGGATGTTGCGCGCTGCCTGGCATCTGTTGGCATCCCGTACGCACTCAACATGGTCAGCGAAGATGGCCTGCTGGCACTGGCGCTGGCACTGCCTGATCGCCGTGTTGCGATTGAGGTCTTTGAGTCTGGCTGCTTCTGCATCAACCAGCAGCAGCCGCTGGGAGAGACAGTCATGCGTATACAGCTGCTGCAGGCGTGCCAGTGGCAGGTAATAAGATGTTCTTGATTCAACAGGGCTTCTTGTCGGAAGGGAAATGTCATGTAGCGACAGCCGTGGGGAGAGACAGTCATGCGCATACAGCTGCTGCAGGCGTGCCAGTGGCAGGTGAGATGAGGTGTTTGTGTTACGCAAAAGTCGGCTGCTGCAAGGCGAACAGGGAGTTACCGCGATTGAAATCTAGCGACAGCTGCGGGCGAGACAGTCATGCGCATTCAGCTGCTGCAAGCGTGGCAGTGGCAGGTAATGCGATGTTTTAGTGCTACAACAAAGTCGGTTGCGGCAAGGGAAACAGGGGGTTGTCACGCCTTTGAAATGTAGCGACGGCCGCTGGGAGAGACCGTCAAGCGCATACAGCTGCTGCAAGCATGCCATGTTTGTGTGTTACAACAAAGCCGATTCCTGCAAGGCAAACAGGGAGTTGTCATGCCATTACATATGTAGCGACAGCCGTTCTGCTGGGGGAGACAGTCATGCGCATTCAGCTGCTGCAGGCATGCCAGTGGCAGGTAATGAGATGGTTTTGTGTTACAACAAAGTCGATTGCTGCAAGGAGACAGGGAGTTGATCACGCCTTTGGTATGTAGTGACAGCCGCTAGGGGAGACAGCAATGTGCATTCAGCTGCTGCAAGCATACCAGTGGCATGTGAGGCGAGTAGAATCCATTCATTATTCAAGTTCACGTTTCCTAGCAAGAGTGGGGTGCTCTCCTTCTTCTTGGCACTGTGCTGTTGGTGTGATGTCGCAGAAAAGGTGCTGCTGCACATTGTGCCGTGTGCTGTTCGTCGAGTGCATTCCGATGCGAATGCACACATGGTGTGTGGCGTTGCCAGGCATGCCTAGACTTTGCAAACTCATTTGCTGCTGCTTGCATATGCATTTGCAACAGCGCAATATTGCTGCTGCTGCACCTGGTTCTATGGCCGGTTTGTAACAGTGCTGAATTGTGAATGGCTGCCACTGGGCAGTGACGCACTATCCACCAACATACCCACTGACCAACTGCTGTGCTTGCCTGCTTGCTTTCTGATGCACCTTTCTGCAGCCTGTGACGGTGCCGTACTATGAGTGGCTGCCTCTCGGCAGTGACGCCATGAAGCAAGCTTACCTGCGCAACATGCTGGGCTTGCCCAGCATGCAACCCGGGGCTCCATGAGTGAACCATGACACCTGCACTGGCAGCAGCAGGCAGGCAGCGGCAGTGCAGGCAGCCGCAGTGCGGCAGAGCACGAGTGCAGCATCAGTGCAGCCGCAGGGCTCAGGAGCAGCAGCAGCAGCTGCCAGGAGCATACAGAAGCAAGCTTACCAAGCAGCAGGCTGCTGGGCCTGCCCAGCGTGAAAAGGGGGGCTCAATGACGACCTGTGCAGGCAGCAGCAGTGCAGCGAGGCTTAACAGCAGCAGCTGCTAGTGACGTCGTGAAGCAAGTGTGCAGCAGCAGCATGCTGGTCCTGCCGCAGCACAGCCGACCGCAGAGAGATGAGACGGCGCTTAGACTAGCTATGCAGAAGCAGAAGCAGCGGCATGGCTTGCACAGCATGGCTTGCAGTGCCGCAGCAGGAGACAACTGACATGTCAACACTTGCTAGCAAGTGCAAAGCTGCACAGCCAGGTGCTTTGTGTTGGGATCACAGTGTTCGTGTTTGGTGGTTTCCACTGGTTTTTTCGTACAGGTGTATCTGCGATTGGGAGATAAGCCAGCCGAAGTTGACGCTTCATGTGGTTGAGCAGCCGTTGAGCTGAATTCAAAGTCTGGTTGTGTTTTGCAAGTCCATTAATCTAGTAATACGAAAGAATGCTGACCTATCCTCTATGGCGCTCATCTGTGGCTTCCTGCGGCTTTGCTAACTTGACAGCTCTCATCTGCATGCGCGCACTTTTGCTGTCATTGTATCACTGACAGCCACAGGGGGCAGCTACCGATCAGATGCAGAAGCACACCTCACAGATGCTACATATCCACACAGCAAATAGAAATCATTACAGTCAGCGCATCAACTACTTTCCGTTCCGTAGTACTGTTCCCGGCGATTCTGCACACAACCGGTGTACGATTTGTAGATCACAAAGCAGTGTTATAGGTGGGTATATAACTGATGGCGCTTAGTAATTCACCGTTATCTAGCTGCTGGAATGCATCACCTGGACATTGGTCGCAGCACTTGCAAGTGCAGACCTCCGACACGGCAAGTTCTGCCGATAGCATCACACGACGCTATCCTACCAGCAAAACATGTGCGACATGCATTTTACTTACTACATCTGTGTCTGAGCTTCGGTATCTTGGTCCCATCGTGCGGTCACCGGAGACGAACCCAGACTGCCAACTGCGACACGCTGCTGATGCTCTGCAGGCGGTGCGTTTCATTGAAGCAGCTGGTAATGACACCCTGCGTTGTTTTTGTGGCCTGCCTGTTGCTGGCGGGGCTTTTTCGCAGCCAGGCAACGCCAGGTGAGCAGCAACAGCACCAGCAGCAGCACTCAGTGCCAGTGCCACTGGTATCCTTGCATCACTGTGCACTGTGCACATCCTGCTCGCCTGAATCTGCACTGCAGGATGCAATGGACCATTGCAGGCTCAAAGGGTGCAGGATAATCCGCTGTTTTGGGTTGTGTACGCCCAGGCTTAGTCCTAAGCCGTCCTGACGGTCATGCTGCTGCTGCTGCTGCAACTGCAACTGCAGATCACGGAAATCAATGGAAGATTCCAGACAGCAGCTTGCAGAGACTTTAGAAACTGCCACTCTATGAAGGGAAGGCAAAGGTAGCGACTGCTGCCCCTGCTATGTTGCTGCTGCTGCTGCCACCCCTGCCCTTGCTGCTGCATTGCAGATGAGAAGGTGAAGGCCGCAAAGGAGCAGCTTGCAAAAGCTTTGACTGACAGCGACACTGCTTGGATCGAGTACGTCAACGAGTATGGTGCCGGCAGTGTGATGGGTCTCCTTGCAGGACCCAAAACCAAGCACATGCCAGAGCCTGAGCGCGCTAACTCATTCAAGAAAAATTTCAAAGATGCGCTGCAGATCATGGATAGGTTGAACAAAGACGCGGAGGCAGAAGGCAATGACAATGTCGCATACACTCCCACCTCGTTTTAAGAAACCCCTCGGTACCGCAAAAGAAGTTTCTTAAAGCAGGATGTTTCCTAAAGCGAAACCAAGCTGTTTTGGCCGTGCCACCGGGCCCCCATTGGTCTGTAACAGTGTATCAGTCATACAACTGCAAGTTAGCCCCAACACAGCCCCAGAACAGCCACTCAGCCGTCCACAGCCATGGCTTCACTCTCCTGCTGCTGCTGCTGAGCCTGCTGAGGCTCTCTCTGGAAGTAATCCCTAATGCTTGCCTGCCTGGTCTCCCCAATGATCACCACCTTGTTCAGGTGGTTGATCAGTGCACTGACGGTGCATACCTCCTTGCTGGTGAAGTGCTTGGGCTGGTCTGAGATGAAGTGCAGCAGCTGCTCTGCGTACTGCTGAGCCTGGGGCAGAGAGATCAGGTTGACCTCCCTGTCCTCTTCTGCTGCTGCCACAACATCCTGCTGCTGCTGCATCACTGCCTGCTGGATCTCTGGCACTGCCAAGCGCACGATGTCAATGTCCTGCAGGTCCTTGTTGACCTCATCCTCGTCTGGGTCCTGCACAAACTCTGCCACTGCTTCTGGGGTGATTGCAGAAGCGTCAGCGCCACAGGCGCAAGCCAGAGCAGTCATGAGCTGCTGCAGCTCCTGCTGGTTGTTGCCCTCCTCTGCAGCTGGGGTCCCTGCTGCTGGTGTTGTGCCTCTGCTGCTGCTGCTGCCCCTGCCGCTGCTGCTGCTGCCCCTGCTGCTGCTGCTGCTGCTGCCGGTGCCGGTGCCCCTGCTGCTGCTGCTGCTGCTGCTGCTGCTGCTGCTGCCCCTGCTGCTGCTGCCGCTGCCCCTGCTGCTACAGCTGCTGCTGCTGCACTGCTGCCAGCACCCGATCCTGCCGCTGCTGTGGCGTTGGCTGCTGGAGCTGTGGTTGGCTGGAGCCACTCAGCAGGCACGATCCCTGAAGCAATGAGCAGCACCCAAGCAGCAATTGTTGTTTAAGGTGTTGTCCAACACACCAACACAAGCGAGCATGCTGTGCAGCAGAATGCAACCACACTACAGTCGGCCCAAACCCTGTAAAAACCATCATGCCCCTCAAAACTTTAACTCTGCACACAAGCAGGGCATGGCAGCACTGCAAGACTGCCACACTGTGCACCCACCTGCCTTCTTCCAGCAGTTGAAGAAGATGGAGTCAGCTGCCTGCATACGCAGCTTTGACTCACTGCTTAACCACTTGGACATGGTACCAGGCACGTGCCTGCAGTGACGCTGGTCTGCTTGAGCTTGTTGAAAGCTGCCAGGGCCTGAGCATTGCTACTGTACTTGCCACTGGTGCACATGTCAATCAGCTCAAGTTTGAAGACAGCATCGTAAGAGTCTCGCTCCCTTTTGGTGCCCAGCTCATCCCCGTTGACATCAGTTGCCTTCTTAGGGCCCATGGTGGCTGGCAGCAGTAACAGAGCCCCAAGAGCTGCAAATACCCGATATTGACCTCTCGTTGTTTAAGAAACTCCCCTAGAGCTGGCAGGTTTTTGTGTTTCTTGTTTCTTATTCTGCAGTTTCCTAAACCGAGGTCATTCTCCCTTAGCCCAGACCGCTTGCCAAGCATTTTGTTTCCTAAATCGCCCCTGTTTCTTAAACCGACGTTTCTTAAAACGAGGTGGGAGTGTATGGCATTAACAGTCACGCACACCTCGACCACGACGACTATATCGCGCTCCGCGCAAGCGGAGTGCGCATTTATCCCATGCAAACTGTGCGACAGGCTCGCCGCACAGGTCCTCTTCCAGTTGCCAAGAAGCGCCGCACTGCAGTGGATGATGCTGGCGGCATAACACAGGCAACCTGCACAACCACTACAGGAAAAGTTGACTACGCACTTGGCACGACCACGCCAGCAACAGCAATCAACTGGGTGACGAAAGGCTTTGTCACTCCCGTCAAGGATCAATTCGGTTGCAGCTCTTGCACGGCCTTTGCTACCACTGTGATGACAGAATGGGTTCTCATGAACCGTACAGCAGCTGGACCAATCAGCTTCAAAGGCATAGTACAGGCACAAAACTACTTCACGAAAAACAATGCAATCCTTTCTGAGACTGACCTGATGGAGTGCGAACGTGAGAACGCCCTCGTTGGACGGTTTGTTGATGCGTTGTCAATCATCATTTGTCCTGCTCAAGTAGTGTCGTAACATTGGACGTTCAAAAAGTTATATCTCTGAGCATCCCAGGTTCTCATGACTTGATGATCCAGCAAGCATAAATCTTGGAATCCTTACATACTGGGCAGGGGCAGAACAGGGGCCTGTACCCCTGGACCTTGAATGTTGCTCTTGAATGTGCGAACAGTGAAGGCATCTTGCATGTGCAAGTCATGTATTTCAGATTGCAGCCTTGCCAAGGCTTCGGAAGTGCTACTACTGCCAGCACTGCAACGTGGCACAGCTCAATGTGTGTTGGAATGTTGCGCACAAGACACTAAAGGCTTTCAATCAGTTGCTGCTATTGGGCGACACCAGAGTCCAGTACAAGTTCCAACCAAATTGCTGCTGCTGCTGCTGCTGCTGCTGCATTTGACGTTGCAGCTGGGGATGGCTGTCAAGGTACAACTACCCTCGATGAGTATTTTGCATCAGCCAGCTGCAATGGCCAAGCAACGACATTGACGTTTCCTTACACCGCCGCTGACTCCAATCAGCCTGAGTGCCGATTCAAAACAGAGCGCAATGAACTAAAAGCTGTAATGAAGCTGCAGTGGGCGCTTGTTCCTGCTCGCAGCGACCTTGACTTAAGACGCGCAGTTACGTACTCACCAACACTGATTGGGGTCAATGCGGGCGGCTATGACTGGCAGTACTACGTGAGCGGTATAAAACCCTGCACTGCAGCACCGCCGCAACCAAGCCATTCTATTTAAATCGTGAGTCGCATATGCATGTCAGTCAAGGGTTGCTTGTGTGTGCAGCATCTTGCAGACAACACACGGGCCGCTTTCAGTGCATAAAAAGCAGTTGGGTGTGATTGCAGTCAGCATCTCTTTCCTGCATCAGACCTGCTGCTTCGCTGCAGCGCAGCGGGCAATTGATTTGCGCTGTTTGAGCGTGTCAGATGATAAGTTCGGTTGCCAGGAAGCTGTTGAGCAGAGCTGCCCGACATGTCATGTTATAACATGTTACAACAATTAATGCGTCAGCATGGACCACAGCTGACTGGCAGTCTACGCAAAATTGTCCCAATCAACGCTGAGCTTCAATGCTGAAAGTTTTTGACGTGTGTTGTATTGCAACTGTCTCCTGCAGATGCTGTCACTGTTGCTGGCTATGACGCGACTTCCTTCACCATCAATAACTCCTGGGGAACGGGCTGGGGCGAAGCGGTGAGATTTGGTTTGTTTTGTTGGTGAGGTGTTATGCCTTTACACTCAGCCCAGTACCGCGGCTATAACACTGGTTCTATTTGTCATCAATTTGAATGAGTCAGCCTGCCTGCTTGCATGCCATGACGGTCAGCACCGATGCCGCTGTGTAGATTCTGATTCAGTCTTCAGACCAGTTCATGAAGTTTGCAGCAGGCCCCATGAGTTGATGTTGCCAAACCACACGCTTCACAGTTGGCACTTACGGTGTGTGGTTTGCACTGGTGAATCTGGCTGCCAGCTCAAGTTGAGCGTCCCTGCAGAGCACGACATATCACTGACGCAAATAAACCCTCGCGTGAATAAACCCTCATCGTCACACACGCCCCCTTCCTGAACTTACGTGGGTGTTAAGTATAAACACACCACGCGAAGCTCATTCATTTATTCATTTTGACGCAAGTGCAGCAGCGGCAGCAATAAAATCGACAGCGGCTGATCATACGTGCAATGCTGTCATTTGTGACAGTGTTACTAACAGAGCCGGGCGCTCGCATCTGCTTTGCTGCGCAGGGGTACATCCGTGTGGCGAGGCCCTGTTCCCTGACCAAGAAGACACCTTATGGCCCCTTTGTCATGTTTGGCACCAACCCAATCGTGCCAGTGCTCTGATGACAGCTTGTGCACTGGGCTGCAGTCAAGCAACTGCTGCTGCTACTGCAGTTGCTTTTGCTGTAGCTTCAACCATGAGCACTGGTAGGCCTGACTCAGTCAACCTGTTGGGGTGACAGTTGCATTCAAGGATGGTGAGTTTGAGTTTGAGGTTCTGGATCGGGCTTGCGTGTGTGTGCCTGCTACGGCCGAGATCTTTTCATTTGAAAGTGTGATTGTTTGTAAGATAGATGCTCTCTCCCCTCCTGGGAGAACTGGACTGTTCATTTGGAGTCATTGCGGAGTCCTTGTAAGTAGCTTTTTCTTTAAGTTTGAGCTTGCTCTGGTCGCATATGGCACACAACCGTGAAGTCTATGCATGTATGCAGCAGCGGCAGTTAGTGTTGTTAGAAGCCACCATGATCCCTGCGCAAGCCATTACGGCATCACTGTAGGGGCGCCTTAGGTTTCAGTTGTGTATAAGGTGTGCGTATCGCAGCAACACTGTCACAGCAGCGCCGGCAAGTCACATGTTATGACATGCCTGTGTGTTGCATGCATCATGTGCTGCTCAGGGATTTCGTGCATCTAGGGATCTACGTAGATTATGGCCTACAACTTACCCAGTTCTCAAGGATGCCGAGCCATTGGACACGCTGTCAAAGGTTCCTTGTTTCTCTGATCTTGACACTGTGTACAACAGTTGTTGCACACGCACACCATCTTGTGGTCGTCCTTGGACTCTTACTAAGAGCCTTTGAACGGCACCGGTACCTACCTAGTTGGGGAGCACTGTGATGTGTTCTGTCTGTCGTTCATTGCATCATGTTCACCGAGGTTGGACCCTGACTTCCAGACATGGGAGTTCCACCGATGCCGCCAGATCTGAGAGCATCGTGCCGAGTGAGTTATGCCTGCGGACTGGTCTGTTATTTGATTAGGTTTAAACCAAATCTGGCTAGACCGTCAGATCTAGCTAGGTCCCATAGGAGCACTGCATTGTTTTGCTTTTGTTGCATCCTCAGGCTGAGTTGGAGTTATGGCAGGGTTTCGTGTTCACTGCCAGACATAGCAGCACTGCACTGGGTTGCTTCTGCGGCAACCTGACTTGAAGTTACGTTAGAGTTTGACTTTCTGCCAGATCTGGGAGCCTCCCATCGGCGGTGCATTGTCTTGCAGCATGCGTATTCTGCAAGCACAGCAGCTCGCAAGTCATTCAGAGTGACCAGGGGTAGTGAGTAGTATACCCTCATAACATATGATACTCTAGTACTCACTACCCCTGGAGTGACAGTGGCAAGCCTCGGGTGTTACATAACATCAAAACTTCAACAGCCAGCCGGCCTGCGTGGCGCACACGTGTGCATGCCCGGACTGGGACCCATGACAATGTGGAAGATCTCAGACACTTCCTTTTGGAGTGCCCTGCATATGACCACTTGCGTGATGCTCATCAGAGTATATTCTGTCCTGATGGCACCACCAATCGTTGTGCTGATGAGATGGTGTCGTGTGTTCTAAACTGTGAAGATCAAGAGAGCTTGGCTGTTGTTGTATACCAGATGTGGTTGTATCGCTCGGTGCTATTAGGTTTATCGCCTGACCACACCAGCGTACCAATCCAGCCAGAGGGCTATGTCCCTTCAGATGACACCCTAGACGCTGTTGCCTCTAGCCCATAAGACTTTGACACTTCCTGACAAATTTCGTATGCATTTGTGCCACAGATCTGGTTTGTTGCCGCCTTATGCCGCATTAGTCGCCCTTGTTCTTGCTTCTGATTGTGAGATCTTGACAACATGCTCTCGGTTGGTGTGCTTCTTCAGCACAAGCTGCTGGCTGAGTGGGGTGTGTCTCTGACACACCGCAGATATAATTGCTTGTCCTGGAGAGAACTTGTGCTCATCTGATGGCGTCAATGTGTTGCATCGAGTGCTCATCTCCTTTTGTCACGCGTTGACTCTGTGCTCATTGGGGGTGGCTCATACCATCCAAGATGGTGACTGGACCCACATGTAACTACTCTCTCTCTCTAAAACTGCTACAAACGTATCGCATGCATTTGATTATGATTGGAAGCGTTGTACTACATGAAGGCCGCTGCTGCTGTCGCCCTATAACCTGCAGTGCTCCTTTTGATGTTTTGTCCCGCAATAGGATGCTCAAGAGAACATGCTCCGACATTCAATTTCGCTTGGTTGCTGTGTATGGCCAGCCAGGAGATTTAGCCCCCCTTGTAACAAAAAAAGGAAACATTGCTGCAGCTGCAGCAGCCCCACCAACACCGCTATCACCACCACCACTGCCCACACAACCACAGTAGGGTAACACCAGCAAGCACGGCAGCGATGGGTATCACGGTGCTGCTCCACTCACTTGCACAGAACTTCAGCTGCCGGCAGTGGCACCGCCAGCTGCTCAGCACTGCTGTGCTCGGCGAGCACAACTGTAGAAATGATACCTAGGTGCAGGCCGCGACAACATGTAGTACAAAAATGCGACTGCATGCAAACGATCCCGATCAGGGGCCAGGCAAGACTGTCAATCACTTACGCGCAGTAAAACTCCAGCACTGCTGCACCTGGCCAACCCCTGCCTAATGGCAACCAGTGCCAAACTTTGGCTGGCAGCCTTTGGCCTTTTGCAGGCCAAACATGCGTTGACAAATCAACTCAGAAACAACACACACGGTGAACGATTCCAGCAATAGCATCCTGCAACCCACAGCCCTCTGGCAACACAACATAATGCCATTCTGACGGTCAGTCATCTATGCGCAAATCTTCCCAAAGCTGCTGCACCTGGCCGGCAGGGGGTTGGCAACCCCTCAACCAGTGCCAATCTAGCCTTTTGCCTTTTGCAGGCCAAACATGCGTTTACAAAATCAATGCAACTTTGAGTCAGAAACTGCGTTTGAAACGCACACGGTGGTCCATCCCAGCAACAGCATCCTGCAACCCACAGCCCTCTGGCAACAAAACAAACCACCTTTCAGGCAATGAATGCCATTCTGACGGCCCGGCTGGCAGTCGTTTACGTGCCAATCCCCACAACGCTGCTGCACCTGGCCGCCAGGGGGTTTGCAACCCCTCCCAAATGGCAGCCAGTGCCATGATCCAGCCTTTAGCCTTTTGCAGGCCAAACATGCGTTGACAAAATCACTCCAAGTCTGAATCAGGGAACTGTGTTTGAAACGTACACGGTGGTCCATCACAGCAACAGCAGCCAGCGACCCACAGCCCTCTGGCAACACAACAAACCACCTTTCAGGCTAAGATCAGAACCCGTGCACCCAAAAAAACCCCGTGGCAGGTTTGTGACTCACAAGCTTGGGGCTCAGAAACCACAATACAGGACAGGATATGTCGGCTAAACTCAACAGCCCTGAGTGAAACAGCTGCTGGAGATAGACACGCCATTTCTCGGAGACAGATGCACAGGTGCCAGAAACTCAGGGCAATGCTCAGTCAGACCAAACAGCTAACGGTTGGCAAGCTCAAGGCCATGATCTGTGAGCCTTGGGTGCACGCGCAGACGCAACCAGCAGGTCAAAATGCACTGCTACAGATATGATGATCACAAAAGACTATAAACACAGCCAGGGTTTGCCATTGCAGCAAACTGAGCATGACTGCTCTGCATATATTCTGCAGCACAGCAGCAGGCTGGCAGGTCTGCATCAGATATCAGCCATTTCCACGAACGGAAAACAGCAGCACAGGCCGTACTCAGCTGCAGGGTAGAAGGAAAATCAATCTCTCATAACCGTGATGCATGCATTGAAGCACGGTCACCGCCCTTTGTGCCTGCTTGCGCTAATCACATAGCATTAGCTTGTGCCATTAGATATGCTGGTGCTATGAAGCCTGCAAGCAATGACAGCCATCGCAGCCAGTGTCACATGCGGCCACGTGCCATCAGCGCCACAAACACTCCACCATTCCGCTCCCTGCTTATCACAAGCTATAGCATACACCACCAGAGGCCGACCTTCCCCACTGGAAGCTCTAAACAGGCGCCTACTGTCAAGTATAACGTTAGTGACAACTGCTGCGAGCACGACAGCAAAGCAGATCTGCGTTGCTCAGGTCGGCACAGCAGCTGTCTCTACCGGGCTCAAGCAGCCACCGCGTCAATTTCCCGCCACGGCATCACCTTCCCCGCCAAAAACCCAGCTTCCCGCAGTCGCTTCCCGCCCAAATCAAGTACACAACAACGGTCTCTGGGGCGCACTGCATGACACATGACCGTCTCTGGGGCGCACTGCACTGCAGCGAATCAATTGCAGTGACAGAGACACCACAGCGCAACCACCAGCGGCTACAGCACAACAGTGGCTGAGACCATTGAGTACTACTAAATGCATTGAAACAGCCACATACTCTATTGAGTACGAAACATGCACATGTCACATGTGTGGCAGTGTGAAGCGCATGCGAAACTACGCTTGCCTCCTGCAAAGTGGCAGCAGCACAGAAGTCGCAGAGATGCACAGAGCATGGCGTTGACGTGGCAGCAACAGCACCGCAACACAAGCATCAAGATGACACAACTAGAACACAGCAGCACAAGCATACTCCTTGAGTCACTAGGAGCCTTGCACGCCAGCAGCTGCAGCCACTATTTTGCTGCAGAATGCTGGTGCATAACACACACTGGGACAGAACAGCATAGTAGCCCACTGCTTCATCAACAGCGCACGCACATGCTGACCTTGACTTCAAATATCCAAACATGCGTGTTGGACAGTACCGCAACCACATACACTGGACATATGATCACCATGGACCTACAGCATAACAGACATGTACAATTCCTTGGGTATGCCTCTTTGGTGTGCACACAAGATCACCTTGGTCAATTCAGCCGAAACATTGTCTAGTCAACGGCTGCATCACGTCAACGAACAGAACCTAGAAGCCAAAATATCAAACGGCAGAACAACACCACACTGTAGAAGCATTGCCTAGTGTTAGGCAATCGTCAGCAGTACCGCATCAGCACCAAACATACTCCCAAGCATCGCTGCTCCAAGGCGCCTCTCTCCTCGCCAGCTTGCCAATGCGCTCAGGCAGCTGCTGCAGCTGTTGCTGCTGGCCACACACCTGCTGCTGCTGCTGCCTGTACTGCTTGCCCACCCTCACCAGCAGCAGCTCTGGCAGCTGAGCCTGCAGCTCAAGCAGCAGCCAATCAACCTCGCGCAGACCCCTGCACCCAAACAGATCCAACTCCTGAAGCCCCTTCATGCTACTGCTCGAAGCTGGCAGCCTGCCCAGTCCGCTGCAGCCAGCTAGGCTCAGTCTGATCAGTGCTGTCAGCTGACCTGTTGAATCTGGCAGACGAGTCAGACTCTTGCAGCCCTCGAGACTCAGCGTGTGGAGGCTGCTGAGTTCCCCGAGACTCTCGGGCAGCTGGATCAGGTACACGCAGCCGCGCAGGGTCAGGCTGCGGAGAGCTTTTAGGCCTCCTAGTGAAGCTGGCAGCTCTCGCAAGTTGCTGCAGCCTGACACACTCAGCTCCTGAAGGCTGCTGAGACTGCCAAAGCTGCTGGGGAGCTGGCGCAGGCAGTTGCACTGATCCAGTGACAGCCATTTCAGCTGAGTCAGGCTGCAGACTGACTCAGGAAGCCTCCTGATGCCAGCATGATGTACCCGCAGCTCCTGAAGACGCGTCAGGCTGCTGATCTCTGACGGGAGACTCAGCAGCGGGTTCCCACCGTGCTCCATCAGCTGCTGCACCAGCGTGTTGGTGGTCCTGCTGGACCCCCAGATGTGCTCGTGACGCCGCTGCTGCTGCCGCCGCAGCCGCCGCTGCGCGTGGTGCTCTGCCAGGTGCTTCGGATCACAGAGCACGACCAAACTGCGCAGCAGCTGCAGCTGACAGACAGCTGCTGGTACTGTTGCGCGGCCGTAGTGTGTCAGCACGAGCTGCTGCAGCATCGGCATCTGCTGATCTATGCTGTGTAGGTACGCTTGTACGTCTAGATGCGGCGCTTCGAGCACCCTCAGCTGAGACTGCTGCTTGAAGCTGTCAGCTTCCCACTCAGTTATGTTGTAAGGCTCTGACACCTGAAGGTACCTGAGGCTGCTGCCTTTTCTGATCAGCATGGCAGCTGACAGATCGTACACCTGGCTGAGGCGCAGGATGCGCAAGTGCTCCAGGGGCGGCAGGCTTGTGGTGCGCAGCGGTGGAAGCTGCGTTGCTTGCAGACCCACGCAGTGGCCCTGCGGTGCAAGGAGGGCAGGGAAAAACATACATACAAGGTTGATGTTTGAAAGAAAAGACAGTCAAGCGCAGAGGTATATGTGCAGCATTAGCTGCGGCTGCCCCGCTGTACCTATCCCTGAAGGTCCTCATGGTTTCACTGTGTGAGAGCCGTCTGGCAGCAACTCCTTTCCCACCATGGCCTACTCACACAACACCAAGTACTGTGTTGTACACACATAGACCACAAACCACCACGTGCTGTAAATCTCTGACCGTGTAAAGGCGGTCTGGCAGCAGCTTCCCTCCCACTATTGCCCAGCACACACAACACACAAGCATTGCATTGTGCACACTTTTACCTTGACAAAAAGAGCACAAACTACCAGCAAGTGCTGAGTAAGTGAGTGAGCTACACCTGGTGTGTTCATGCCCAGTGTTCGTGACGATGAGGACGACCTCAAGCGCCTCCACACCTCCATTACAAGCGCATGCTTGAATGTCTAGATCCATAACCGTGTAAAGGCCATCTGGCAGCTGTTTTCCCACCATTGCCTGACACACACAACACACAACTACTGCATTGTACACACATTTTTCTATGTACAAAAACGCCCAGACTTCAACTTCGTCGTGCCCAAATCTCTCACCGTGTAAGGGCCATCTGGCAGCAGCTTCCCTCCCAGCATCGCAGCGCCAGCATCTGCTGTCATCCTGTACTGCTGCGTCTCTTTTGCCGCCACATTCCGCGCCACCGCCAGCATCACCCCGTCTACCAGCACATCGCACAGATCGCTGCCAGCTCCCCGCATGCTGATGCTGATTAGTCGCCGTTCCTGCAGCAAGTGTAGCGCCGCGTCTCCAAAGACACACTGCAGTTTCATCAGTGACACTCCCTGCCGATCCATGAGCAGCACCAGATCTAGCCATGCTGATCTGAGATCAGCTGGCAGCAGCTCAATGCTGGCTTGGAGCTGCTGACTCAGCACGTCACGAGCTGGCAAACTCAAGCTGTCATTGCTGCTGCTGCCGCTGCTGCTGCTGTCAAGAATCGGGCCGTTGGACGCCAGCTGAGCCAGTACTGCATCACGGGCCGCTGAATCAGCTGCGTCACGCAGCGTTGCATTGACAAGCTGCAGTGCCAGGGGCAGCCTTGAGCAGTAGCTGAGTCCGAGGTTTAGCTGATCTGGAGTCAGGCTCGGGTGGAGGCCTGACGACAGAAGGGCTTCTGCTGCTGGCTGTGGCAGTGGCGCCATGCTGTGTGTGATGAGGGATTCGCCTGACAGCTGGATGCCTTCGGGGCTGGCGCTGCGGCTTGTGAACAGCACTCGACTCCTGCAGGGTCGAGAGAGAGCACGAGGGGTTGAGGTGGTTAGTAACTCTCAGAGACATCGGATGTCATCGGACGTCATAATTTCTTGGTTCACAACATATCCTGTTTCGTAGTTGACCACATATCCTGTTTTGTATCTCTTATATCTCACACTTTCAGGTAGTTGTACGGTGCCGATATTGTATTGGGCGTGTACCAGCATGTGAGCAGCAGCATCCTTACAAGGTGCAGAAGGAGGACGAGGCAAGCAACAGGGCAGACGCAGCAATTGTTGTTCAAGGCCAAAATCACGCACACTCATGACGCGTGCTGTTGCGTGTCAAAAGCGCATCTGCAGTACATCTGTGTAACTGCCCATGGTAGTGACAGTTGCTACACTTCCAGACTGGCATTCCCACTCCTGTTTGAGGGGAGCACGTAATGTATTGTAATGCAATGCATTGTAATGCAATGTAATGCAATGTAATGCAATATAAATCAATGTATTGTAATCTGATGCACTCACCCATTCGGCAGGCTGGCTCGTAGATCTGGCAGCATCTTGCTGATACCGCTGCCTCCTTCAGGCACATTGTCCAGCAGCAGCAGCAGTGGCCCCTTGGCTCCTAAGCTGCTGAACGCGCTTGCAAGCTCATCTGATCCAGCTGCTACGCTGCTGAGCTGCAGGGAGGTGCCTGTGATGTCTTCAAGGAGTGTCAGCTGCGCGCGCTTTAGCGCCTGCAGTGGCAGCAGCAGCAGCGGCGGCAGCAAGCACACCATGTATACTGTATGTCACATTATGTGAAAGCAAAGTATATGCATTGCAGGGGAGTGAGCAGCAGCTTGCAGAATATGCGGCAGAGGTATCATCCACATCTTGGGCCAGATACAGAAGCTTCCTCAAGTGCTCAGCAGGCACCGTGATTGTACTCCTAAAATGACTGAAACATGACCAAGTCTTGCATGATACCTGCATATAAGCACTCGTACCTGTTCCCTTGCAAGTGCATTGTCATCAGCACCCGCTTGTATGCTGACACAGTACACGCCCCCAGCAAATAGCCCAGCAGCAGCAGCAGCAGCAGCACCAGGCGGCTGCAGGCTTCGCGCTATATGTGCTGCAAGTGTGGTCTTGCCAATGCCATCAACACCATGCAGCAGCAGCCCCCGAACGCCGCTGCCTTGCTGCAGCTGCCGAGCAAGGGAAGCTGTGAGCTCAGCTATTCCTTCTGATGGTACTGCTGCTGCTGCTAGGAAGGCTCTGCTGTGTGCCAGCCTGTCTGTTCTGAGGCCTCCTGCAGACCGAATCGTGTGCGTCAGAAGCAGCGAGGGTTTAGGTGAGCATGCGTTCGGGTATGTTGTGATGTGTTTGTGTTGCTGCCTGATTATTGAACCAGAATGGAGCTCACAAAGCCCTTTTTGAACAAAATCATTTCCAGTTCGTTTAAAATTTTCATATTTTTCTGAAGGCATTAAAATAGATGAATTTGGTGGACTTGGTGGAAGTTTTCTTTGATTTTTATTTTCAAAGAAAAGCAGTTTTGATAAAAGTAAATTTTTGGTGTACATATGTGTTGCCCTCGTGCCAGTGATTGTCTTTGCTATGCTGCTTCATGCAACATGCTGCTCGTGCGCTGCTGCTGCTTCTACACCCTGAGAATGTACTAGACAGGCTTACTTGTTGTCGGCCGTGTACCTGCGGAATGCTGCTGCTGCTGGCTGCCTTGCTGCAGCGCAGTCCCTGAGTTGCTGCTCCTGCCTGGTTGATACGGCTGGAAAGCAGACTGCTGCGAGCAAGCAACTGAGTAGATATCGTCGTCATCTTCTCCTGCTAGAGCTGCTGCTACTGCTTGATCAGCTGCCTCTGCTGCGGATGCTGCAGCTGTTGCTGTCCCTGGTGGTGCCGGTGCTGCAGCTGATGCTCCTGCTGATCCGACAGCAGTGGCTAGCAGCTGAAGCTGCTGCTTATCGAGCGGCTTGCTAGTCTCGTTCGAAGGATCGCACGCCTTCTTGCTGGTGCTGCTTGATCCGAAACGTTTGCTAGTGCTGCTGGCGCCCTCCTTCTTACTGCTGCTGGTCGTCGTGGAACGCCGTCCATGCTGCTGCTTAGCTATATCTGAGCCATTCACTACTACTGGATCCCTAACTTTTGGTTTAGACTCGACGCAGCCCATTTACGCAACTAAAGCCAGCCGGCTAGTGGGCGCGCGTAATTGCCAGAAGAACAGGATTGCGTGTTCTCGTCATAAAACGAAACATGATTACAGCTCTCAACATGTTTTAAATGTCGATGCGCTCTGCGTCGCTGCTGGCACAGAGATCGGCGAGACATGAGTTGCACGGGACTCAGCCGGGACGTTTGTCAGAAGGTATTTGTGCTGGGCGCACTGCCAGCCACCTAAATAAATCAATTTGCAGGGCCGAGGTCGATAATACAACTATCTCTGAGCCATCACTGCTGCTCTGGTCGCCACACTTGCACAAATACTTCCCAGCGATTACTCCTCAAGCTGAGTAATCGGTGCAGTCGCGCGACGCGGAAGCTGTTCTTCTCAGGAGACCATAGTATGGTATCTTCCGATGATGATTGCACCTGCCGTGCCTGTCACTGACTCCCGCGTGACTGCACATTATGGTTGGTTAAACAGACACAGTACAGGCAACAGACAGTAGGGTCGCATAACTCAGCAGGCTTACAGTATCCAACACAGCCGTGACTCCGCACAGTTGCCCGCTCGACAAGGGTGTACAGCTGACGTTACACATAGCAGAGCCTGCCACGCTATCAGGTCAAGCAGAGCTTTGAGCTACAGCTGTCCTGGCAGCAAATGCTGTTGCTTCCAGATGAAGCAGTGCTGTTGCCGCGCGCGGCTTCCCAGCCTTGACTGAACAAGCAATAATCATGCTCTTACATGCATATGCTAGGTGCCCAACCAACAGCAGCAATACTGCCAGTGCAAGTTGCAAAAGTATACGAGGATAGCACAGATGCATATGTATGCTATGCGTATGCCTGAGACTCTGGCGCCGGCGAGCCTGCTAGAATGACATGGAGCACTCCTGCTGCTCGCCAGTGCTCTTGCGCGCCTCTTCTAGCGCTGCGATTTCGTCGCCAGGCTGACAGCCAAACAGCCGGTGTGGTGCCAAGTCTTGCCATGGGTGCGCTAGCCAGTCGACCAGGTAAGAGGGTAACACGCATGTCACACCAGCAGCCAGCATGGCAGCGATCCACCTGCAGAGCATGAGGCAGCAGCAGCAGCAGCAGTGTGAGACAAGCATGCATGTTGTGCCAGCCAGTCGAAAATAGAAGCGAGTGACACGCACATCACACAAGCAGCCAGCATGGCAGCAATCCACCTGCGGAGAAAGAGGCAGCAGCAGCAGCAGCAGTGTAAGCCCAAGGGTGGGAGTTGCAGCAGCCAGTCGACTAGGTAAGAGGGTGACACGCAAATCAGACCAGCAGCCTGCATGGCAGCAATCCACCTGCAGGTAACTTCCCTCTTTTTGAAAGAGGCAGCAGGAGCAGCAGCAGTGCGAGACAAGGATGCACATTGTGCCAGCCAGTCGGCTAGTATGAGGGAAACACACACATCAGGCCAGCAGCCTGCATGGCAGCGATCTACCTGCAGGGAAAGAGGTGGCAGCAGCAGCAGTGTGAGACCTGGGGTGGGAGTTGCAACAGCCAATCAACTAGGTAAAAGGGCGAGACACACATCAGCCCAGCAGCCAGCATGTCAGCATTCCACCTCCCCTGCTCCTAGGGTGGGAGCAAGAGGCAGCAGCAGCAGCAGTGTAAGGTAAGGACACATTGTGTGCCAGCCAGTCGACCAGGTAAGATGGTGACACACACATTTCACCAGCAGCGAGCACGGCAGCAATCCACCTGCAGGGAAAGAGGCAGCAGCAGCAGTGTGAGGTAAGGATGCATGGTGTGCCATCACTCAAAAAGGCAAGGGGGTAACCCACAGGGGGACCTTGCACCAGCAGCCAGCATAGCAGCAATCCACCTGTGGAGCATGAGGCAGCAGCAGCAGCAGCAGTCTGAGACAAGGCTGCATATTGTGCCAGCCAGTCGAATAGGTAAGAGGAGAACTCATACGTCAGGCCAGCAGCCAGCATGGCAGCGATCCACCTGCGGAGCAAAAGGCAGCAGCAGCAGCAGCAGCAGCGGTGTGAAACCAAGGGCGAGAGTTGCAACAGCCAATCATCTAGGTAACAGGGCGAGACACACATCAGCCCAGCAGCCAGCATGTCAGCATTCACCTCTGAAGCACGAGGCAGCAGCAGCAGCAGTGTGAGGTAAGGACACATTGTGTGCTAGCCAGTCGACCAGGTAAGAGGGTGACACGCATGTCACACCAGCAGCCAGCATGGCAGCGATCCACCTGCAGGGAAAGAGGCAGCAGCAGCAGCAGCAGCTGTGTGAGGTAAGGACGCATGGAATGCCATTCACTCAACAAATCAAGAGGGCAACCCACAGGGGGACCTTGCACCAGCAGCCAGCAGAGCAATGATCCACGATTTAAAATTGAACAACCCACAATGATAGCAGCTGCAGGAGTGGTGGTACTGCTGGCGTTGCTAGCAGCTGTGGAACTATAAGTGAGTGATGGATCGCAGCAATCCACCTGTGGAGCATGAGGCAGCAGAGTCAAACGCTGCATGAGACAAATTAAGCTGTGCCACCACGGCAACCAAAGTAAGGACAAATAAAGCACGCAACACCAACAGCCAGCCTAGCAGCACTTGCATTTGCATAGGGAGTGAAACAGTGCTGGGGCTGAAAGGCATCAGCAGTATAAGCAGCAGTAGCAGCACCCGCGCAGACGAGGGAACAGAACGCAATCATAAGATGCCAACACCACAGGTCATGCTGCATGGCATTGCCAGCAGCGTCACTTACTTGTCATCTGCGTCATCAGCCTTGTCAGCTCCGACCACCGCCAGGTTGGCAAACCCAGCTGCTGCTGCTGCGGCTGGCACTGCTGCTGCTGCTCCTTTCTTCTTCTTGCAGCCTCCCCCACTGCCAGCAGACGCAGCAGCATCAACAGCAGCTGGCAGTACTGCACTGTACGGTGGCGCCCGCTTCAGCAGCTGGCCCCCTCCCGCTTTCAACACACGTGACAGCGTGTGAAAGCTCGGAGCCTCGCTGATACCGTAAAAGACAACCCTAAGGCCCTCAAATGCAAGACCTGGCACTGCTGCTGCTGCTGCTGCATCTGGGTCGAGCTCTTGGCGAGCTGCTGCTGCTGCCTGCGCGCGAATGCGCCAATGTGACGGGGCATCTGCAGCATGATGCAGGACAATATGCAGTGAGAGAGCAACAGACTGGGGTGTGCCTCGTGATGGGCTGCATGCAACGAAACATGCAGCAGCTGCTGCGTCAGACTAGCGTTAACGACCTTGTTTGAACGATGCCAGCACCACACAACGCCAGGAACCACTGCATCACAACAGTATTGCGAGGGTCTGGATCGCCCCCCCCCCCTGTAGCTGTTTTCCAGCCACCGTGGGCTGTGGCAGACACCCCAGCTGTGAAAAAGTCTGCCGCAGGGACTCCCCTGTGATTACGTAAGGATGACCTTGCTCACCGACGCTAAAGATGGAGTCACCGGCAGCATCAATCATTGTGAGCGGTTCACAACGCACAATGCAACGCCAGGAACCACCGCATCAGCACAGCATCAGCACGGCATGAGCACAGCATATGTGGAAAGCTCACCGAGGCTGATGACAGTGTCGCCGGCAGCATCACTGTTCAGCATGATGCACATATCATATGTCAAATATGCAGTGAGAGCAACAGACTGGGATGTGCCTTGTGCATGGTCTGCAGGCAAGAAAACATGCAGCAGCTGCTGCTGCATCAGACTAGCATTTACGACCTTGTTAGAACGATGCGGACACCACACAACGCCAGGAACCACTGCATCACAACCGCATTTTGTCGGTCTGGATTGCCCTCCCCCTGCTGCTGTTATCAGGCAACCGTGGGGCTGTGGCAGACATCCCAGCTGTGACAAACGTCTGCAGTAAGGACACCCACTGTGATTACCTATGAACCCCCCACCTTGCTGACCGCAGCTAGTGACGATGTCGCCAGCAGCATTGCTGTTCACAACACAAAAGGCAACGCCAGGAACCACCGCATCAGCACAGCATCAGCACATCATTTCTGTATGCTCACCTAGGCTGATGACCGTGTCGCCGGCAGCATCGCTGTTCAGCTCGTAACCCTCAGCAGGCAGCAGCCGACCAGCAGCAGCACGGTCTTTCAACCAATCTTCACCCAGCAGCCACAAACCATACTGCTGCTTCTGAAACCTGCGTAAGTAAGCTATGCTTTGGGCAAGCAGCAACACGAGATCTGAAGCCACTTCCAACCAGCTCACCTAGGCTGATGACGGTGTCACCAGCAGCATCGCTGTTCAGTTCGTAGCCCTCAGCAGGCAGCAGCCGACCAGCAGCAGCACGGTCTTTCAACCAATCTTCACCCAGCAGCCACAAACCATACTGCTGCTTCTGAAACCTGCGTAAGTAAGCTATGCTTTGGGCAAGCAGCAACACGAGATATGAAGCCACTTCCAACCAGCTCACCTAGGCTATTGACGGTGTCACCAGCAGCATCGCTGTTCAGTTCGTAGCCCTCAGCAGGCAGTAGCCGCCCAGCAGCAGCACGGTCTTTCAACCAACCTTCACCCAGCAGCCACAAACCATACTGCTGCTTCTGAAACCTGCGTAAGTAAGCTATGCTTTGGGCAAGCAGCAACACGAGATCTGAAGCCACTTCCAACCAGCTCACCTAGGCTGATGACGGTGTCACCAGCAGCATCGCTGTTCAGCTCGTAACCTTCAGCAGGCAGCAGCCGACCAGCGGCAGCACTGTCTTTCAACCAACCTTCACCCAGCAGCCACACTCCCGCAGCCATGCCTGCCAAGCTCTTTTCGCTACGCTTCAAGTGCGGCATAACCACGTGTGTGGTGCCTGGCTGCCAGTCGTGGCTGTGCGGCTGGCAGCGGACGCGTAAGCGCCGAAGTGAGGCTACATGCCGGGTGCGGACGTCGCTGTGCATGCCACTAAGGGCAACGATAACAGTACTGCTGCTGCCACTGCTAATGGTGGTGGTTAGGCCGGTAGCTGCTGCTGCATTGTCAGCTGTGTCAGCGTCTTCTAATTGCTGCTGCTGCTGCTGGTGGTCGTCAGAGGAAGAGGAAGGGCTCGACTGCTGCTGCTGCTGCTGCTTTTTGCTGCCTCGCTGCTGCCGCTGCTTAGGTGTCTTACTGGGTGCTGCTGCAGCCACCTGCTGCTGCTGCTGCTGCTGCTGCTCCTCTGCAGCAGCCGCATCTCCCTTCTTACGCCTGCCTCGTTGCTGCTGCAACAATTGACCATCTGCTTCTGCATCTGCTTCTTCTTCTTCTGCTGGCAACTTCCCAGTCTTAGATTTCTTACCTGGCCTACCCTTCACAGCAGCAGCTGGCTGCTTCTGCTGCTGCTCTGCTTCCTCTTGTTGCTGCTGCTGCTGCTGCACAGTGCGCCCTCTGCTTGCCGGTTTCCTGCTGCCCTGCTGCAGATCCTCATCAGCAGGCACCACAGCAGCAGCGTCACCAACTGCTGCAGCTGCTGCTCTTCCCCTGCCACTGCGGCGGCTGCTAGCAGGTTCCTCTTCCAGCTGCTGCTGCTGCTGCAGTTCTGCCTTTGCAGGCCGCCCCCTCTTTCTTCCAGTTGCAGGAAGCTGCTGCTGCTGCTGCTGCTGCTCATGTTGCAGGGCAGTGCCAACCTCCTGTTGCCCAGCAGCAGCAGCAGCAGCAGCAGCCTTGCCCATTTTGCTGTGTGCAGCTTTACGCCCCTTCTTGGCGCTACCAGCAGCAGCTGCACCATCAGCAGCTGCCGCAGCCCCCTCATCGCCATCTGCTGCAGTATCTGCAGCAGCAGTTGCTGCTTCGTCCTCTGCTGCAGCTTCTGCTGCTGCTGCTGCTGCTGCCTGTGAGTCCTCCTGCACAGTGTCAGGTGCAAAGCTGACGCGCCTCGCACGCTTAGCACTGTGCGCTCCTGCTGATGCTGCCTGCTCTGCAGACCCTCGTTTGGCTGCTGCCCTGCTGCTGTTGCGTTTGGCACCTGTAAGGGCAGCAGCAGCAGCAGCAGCAGGATCTGCAGCAGGTGTTGAGGCAGCGCTCCTCCTGCCCCTTCCAGATGCAGCTGATGGTACTGCGGGAACAGATGAAGGTGCTGCTGCTGCTGCGCTGCGTCTGCCGCCTCTCTTAGGAACAGCAGCAGCAGCACTCGCATTAGCAGCAGCAGCTTCTGCTGCTGTCTCATCTCTTTGCTGCTTACGAGCACTGCTGCGGCTGCTGCCAGCTGCTGCCTGCTGCTCTATCCCTGCTGCTGCTGCTGCCTCATCATCGACATCCATTGGCAGCATTCCGTCATCGCCACCACCATCGTCAGGTTGCTCATCATAATGATCCTCTTCCTGCATACTACCTTCTGCAGCAGCAGCAGCAGCGTCACCCTGACCCTGCTGCTGCTGCTGGCTGCGTTGCGCCCGCTGCCTGCGCGCCTTCACAAGCTGAGGTGTAGCTGCAGCTGCCTTGTTTACCGCTGCTGCTGCTGCTGCTTCATCACCTGCAGCTCCCCTGCCCTTGCCTTTACCTCTGCCCCCTTTGCCACCAGCTGCTGCTGCTGCAACCCTGCCCTTAGCCCTGCTGGCTTGACCACTGGTCGCAGCAGCAGCTGCAACAGCCGCCTCCTCCTCATCATCATCATCATCATGTGTGTTATCGTCGTGCTCTGTTGCTGCTGCAGGTTCAGCTGCAATCGGCTCAGCCGTCAACTTGTTACTTGTGTTACTAGATCCAGGAGTGATGCCACGCGCCAGCCTGGCAGCAGCAGAAGCCTCACCAGCAGCAGCAGCAGCAGGAGGTGCTAGCTGCGACCGCCGGCGCCTGCCAACACCAGTACCTGGTGTGCGAGCAGCACTACCTACACCAGCTTCTGCTGCTGCTGCTGCTGCTGCGCTGCCTGTGCCTGTGGCTGGCGTGTTTGCAGCACTACCATCTCCTGCTGCTGCTGCTGCTGCTGCTGTGGTAAGTGGCGTCTTCAGCTGCCTGGACCCTGCTCCGCTGCCTGCTGCTGCTGCTGCTTCCTCACCTCTCTCCTCTAATACAGCTGCTAGAGGAGACTCTGCCAACTGACCACCACCCTGACCCCCAGCAGCAGCAGCAGCAGCAGCAGTGCTGCCAGAGGCTGTAGCAGGTGTGGTTGAACCCTTCCTGCCTCTCCTAAGCCCTGGAACTTTGAATCCTACAGCACCCATCTGGCCGCCACTGGCAACCCCACCAATGCTACCGCCAGACCCAGCAGCAGCAGCAGCAGCAGCAGTGCTAGCACCTTGCTGCTGCTGCGGCGGCGGCTGCCGCATGAGTGCTGGTAACATGGGGTGAGCATCTCCTGACTGCTCTTCACTGTCTAGGCTGCCAAACTGCTCCAGCAAGTTGCCGACGTTGGCATCAGCCCTCAGCACCTGCTGCAGCAGCAGCAGCAGCAAACTTCGCAAACGCTGGTGTGCTGATCAAGCCAGTGATGCCAACAAACGCGTGAGGCCAGCCAACATACAGAAAACCTGCTATTGCGCAACTGTGCCAGGCGTGCCCACAGCACTGTGTCAGCAAACACACAGCAAAGTGCCCTTGTGCCAGGCAGCTATGAGCTAGCTGCATGTGCACTACAATCACACAGTCAAACGACAAAGGATGCAGCTGCGCTCACCGCCTGTGTGCGTTGCCAAGGCGCCCAAGGCTGAAGTGGAAAACGAGCAAGCACCGCTTCAATGTGGTTGCAACTCTCACGCATATCCCAAGCGTGCACAAGAAACTCAGCAATACTCCTTGCGCTCACCGCTTGTGTGCCCATCCAAGGCGCCCCAAGGCTGCCATCTATCGGCGTCATGCCAGCCATGCCACTGTGCCCCCTGATTGCTGCAGCATTGATAACCCAGCTCCCCCCCATTGTGCCAGTCAAACCATGACGATCCCTACCACAAAAAAAGCCTTTGCGGCAGAACTCCAGCAGACATCAAACCCCCTCCATACTGCGCTCACCGCTTGTGTGCGCATCCAGGGTGCCCCACTGCTGCCGCCATTGGCGTCATGCCTGCCATGCCAGTCAGGCCAGCCAGCGCTGTCGTGCCAGTCAAGCCAGACTGCGTCGGGCCAGTCAACATCATGAGACATACCATCACCAACAACATGAAGAAACCTGCCATAATCACAATGCGCTGCGTTATCTGCAGCACTGCTGCAGCGAACGCATCAAACAATGCATAAGCAGCAACTCACCGCTTGTGTGCGCATCCAGGGCGCCCCACTGCTGCCATCAATTGGCGTCATGCCAGCCATGCCAGTAAGGCCAGTCAGCGCAGCATTGTTCAACCCAGCTCCCCCCCCCACACACACACCCATTATGCCAGTCAAATCATTACAATCCCTACCACCGAAAGCCTCTGCGGCAGCACTCCAGCACACATCAAACCCCCTATGCCTTGATTTGGAAATTTGTTGATGATGATGACATCAACCCCCCTCCATACTTCGCTCACCGCTTGTGTGCGCATCCAAGGCGCCCCATTGCTGCCATCTATTGGCGTCCAGCAATGCCATGCCAGTGAGACCAGTCAGCGCCGTAATTGCTGCAGCGTCGGTCACGCCAGCGGTATCAATGCTCGCAACGCCACTCACCATAGACATCACAGCCCATCACCCACCTCCTCTAGCTGCATGTGCAGCATACAACTAGTAACAATCAAACAGTTACACGGCACAACAGATGCAGTTGTGCTCACTGCTTGTGTGCGCTGCCAGGGCGCCCCACTGCTGCCATCAATTGGCGTCATGCCTGCCATGCCAGTCAGGCCAGTCAGCGCAGTTGTGCCAGTCAAGCCAGAATGCGTTGGGCCAGTCAACATCATGAGACATACCATCACCAACAACATGAAGAAACCTGCCATAATCACAATGCGCTGCATTATCTGCAGCACTGCTGCAGCGAACGCATCAAACAATGCATAAGCAGCAACTCACCGCTTGTGTGCGCATCCAGGGCGCCCCACTGCTGCCATCAATTGGCGTCATGCCAGCCATGCCAGTGAGGCCAGTCAGCGCAGTTGTGCCAGTCAAGCCAGACTGCACGCCTCCACTGCCAGCTGCTGCTGCTGCCTCCTCCTCCTGCTGCTGCTGCTGCGGATGGTCTTGCACCTCTGCAGGTGCTGCTGCTGCTGCTTCAGGCGCTGCTGCACCATCATCACCAGCAGCAGCGTCTTCTAGGGCCCGCGCCTCTGGCACATTAGCGTCTTCATCAGCTGCTGCTGCTGCTGCTGCAGCATCATCAATGTCACCAACGGCTGTCGCATGTCCTTGCTGCTGGTTCTGCTGAATCTGGTGCTGATCTTGCTGCTGACCCTCCTGTGTTGCTGCTGCTGCTGCCACTGCTGCTGGGCCGCTCAGGTGTTGTGGGGAGTGCGCTATCTCTTCAGTAGACATCGCCTCGTCATCCTCTTCACCTTGCTGCTGCTGCTGCTGTTCTTGTTGCTGCTGCAGTGCTGGCTCCTGCCCCTCATCTGCTGGCACCAGCTCCTGACTGACAGCTGCAGCAGCAGCAACAGCTGGTGCTGCGTCTGGTGATGTCGTGCGTGCAGCTGAATCTAGATTGTGCACGATGCCTGCCTCATCATCAGCATCAGCTACACCCAGCGTAGGCAGCAGCGGCATAGTGCCGGCACCCAGAGCTGGTGCTACTGCCGCTGCTGGCGGTGCCTGCTGCCTACTCTCCACCTGCTGTTGCAATTGCTGCTGCTCTACTTCTTCACCTCTGTCTTCTGCTGCAGCATCCATCTCAGTGGTGTCTTCTGTTACGTCAGCACTCTCCTCGTCATCATCATCACCAGCAGCTGCCGCTGCTGCAGCCCCATCCACAGCAGCAGCAGCGTCTCCATCACCTGCTGCTGCTGTTGCTGCTGCTGCTGCATTGCCATCGTCAGCTGCTGCTGCTGTGTTGCCAGCACCTCCGGCGTCAGCAGCAGCAGCTTCCTGGTCTGCGGCTGCAGCAAACACCGCTGCTGCGGTATTTGCAGGGCCAAACACTTTGCTGGCATCTCTTCCAGCAGCTGCATGATCTGTCGTAGCAGCACCAGCTGACCCATCAGCAGCAGCGCCGGCAGCAGCAGCAGCAGCTGGCTCTTGTGATGCAGCAGGCTGGCCGCCGTGCTGGCCACTACCCGCTGCAGATGCTGCAGCTGTGTTTGGTCCTGCTGGCACGTCTGCTACTTCTTCTCCTATGGTAGGCAGCAGAGAAGAAAGGGCAGCTGCACCTGCTGCTGAGCCCTGCTGCTGCTGCTGCTGGTGAGCAGCAGCTTCTGCGCCATACTGTGATGCAGGTGCATGCTGCTGCACGAGCGGCCGCTGCGGCTGCTGCTGCTGCGAGACAGACCCCTGCTGCTGTTGCTGCTGTTGAGTAAGGTGCACTGACTGGTCTGTTGCATACACCACACCACCACGCTGCTGCTGCTGCTGCTGCTGGGTGGGAAGCTGTGTTGCCTGGCTGTTCAGTGGGTGCTGCTGCTGACTCAGCCTGCCTCCAGATCCTGCTGCTGCTGCTGTACTGCCTGATGCTGTTGTACTGCCTGGTGCCATTGTACTGCCTGGTGCCATTGTACTGCCTGGTGCCAGCAGCCTGTACTGCTCCTCAGGAATGTACTGCCATTCCTGCAGGCACCTGTCCAGCCACTCAGTGCTGACAACCAGCAGATTGTGCCTGCAAGCAGCAGCAGTAGCAGCAGTAACAGCGATGACATGAGCTGCTGAAGGCACTGCACACGAACCATCAAGAATGGGCATGGCTAGCAGCAGCAACAACAGCCTGCATGCATGTGCAGCAATAGAGCCATCCGCCTGCTGCAGACAGCGCTGCTGCCGTTGCCAGCACCTCTGTGAGTAGTACTCTGCATGCTGATGCTGCAGGTGCTGCCGCCTCTGCGAAAGAGTAACATGTGACGTACAGCGCAACTCACGCTGCTGCCGTCTTAATCTTTCTTTGAGGGCACCCGGCATGCCTCGCGTGTGGTGATGACGTGACTGGTGCTGGACAGCGGCATGTCAGCAGAGTACACCAATTGAACTGGTCACACACAAAACAAGATAACACAATGCAAGCAGGAAGCATAATCAAATTCAAAGAAACAATAGATCTGTGACCTTGAACTATAGTGTGCAACTCACGCTGCTGCCGTCTCAATTTTCTTGGAAGGCACTCTGCATGCCTCGCGTGTGGTGATGACGTGACTGGTGCTGGACAGCGGCATGTCAGCAGAGTACACCGCACCGCTGCACTCCACTTTGTAACGTGTTATGCCACGGTCCAAGCCCTGCAGCAGCAGTGGTAGCAGCGCCACACGTCATGTTATGTACAACTTCACGTGCATTGTCAGTATATGACACAACACCGGGGACTGAAACATGGCCACTGCTGTCTACTCAGCAAGGCAAACAATGCAGTCAACAAAGTGCAGGGTCATTCTGGCTTCAAAGCTAATTCAATCTTTTTTTACTGGCGCTATTCTGCAATCACCCTGTGTGGTGCATGCCATCTAAGATGGTGAACGGCCTACATGTAACTTCCCCCACTCGAAAGTACAGGCTATGGTTTGCAGCGTCCTGCTGCTGTCCACGTTGCTGTACCCTGATGGCTGCCAAAGTGACGTGCCGCACATGATAGGCCAACCCACCCAGCTGCTGTCACCAGTGGATTGAGTGCCGCCGCCGCTGCTGCTGCTGCTGCTATATGCGCAGCTCACCGCAAATGCTGACACCGTGACCTGCTTCACATGGCTGGCGAACCCTCCTAGCTGCCACCAGTGGATGGGTGCCGCTGCTGCTGCCGCTGCTGCTGCAGCATGCGCTGCTGCTGCTGCTATCAGTGCTATGAATGAGCATCTCACCGTGATTGCTGACAGAGTGACCTGCCTCACTTGGCTGGCAAAGCCAGGAATAGCAGGCCCAGGCAGCAAGTTATTGTCGTCCTGCAAGCAGTTGAGTGCATAAACAATTCAGCAGCATGACTGCCTGTGGCACCAGTAACCAAGCAGCCTACAGATGCAGAGATTACTTTGCACGCCTGAACTGACAGCACGTATGTGGTGCACTGCAAGCAAACAAACAATGCTTGCTGCTACCTCTGCCACTGGCCAGGGACCTATGCTAATGCAAATTTTGGGGTTTGACATGAACTAGTTAGTAACCTTAGCAATGAGCATGCAGTCTTCTGCAAAGCTTGCGCTTGCATGGTGCATGGACACTCACGCGTCGTACAGCTGCTGCTACTACTGCGTTGGGCGTGATGCAAGCAAACCAGACACAGCTACTTGCATCTGCATCAGCGCAAACTACTCGAGGAGTTCCGCGTTAAACACACGTCTACATCCAGATCTTGTCACGTTGTTCACAGCAGCGTGGCCAGTCTTTTTTTTAGAGAGAGCTGATAAGTTAGTTACATGTGGGTCCAGTCACCCTCTTAGATGGTATGAGCCACCCCGAATGAACACATTGTCAACACATGACGGAAAGAGATGAGCACAGCAGTAGACCATACTGTACCCATCTTGATGAACACAACGTCTCTCTCATTTGCCCACCTGCGGGTGGAGCTGCTGCCGCAGCGCTGACAGCAGCACCCACTCTGCTGTGACAATCCTGCAGCGCAGCTCCGCTGCCGCTGCGTATGCTGCCTGCTGCTTGTGGCGCAGCACTGCATGGCTGCACTCCTGCAAGTTAACTGCCACAGCTCCTCCCTCAGCAACTGCAGTACATTTGGCAAATTCAAGAGTCGAGCTGTCGCGTCAATCGGGCAAAGGTTATTCGGGCAAAGGTTATAACAGCAAGTACAGGTTTGGAGCCAGCGTTTGTTGACCAGTGCAGCATGCTGATATTAGGTGCTCCCTTGGATGTGGGAATAGGGTGCCAGGCAAATTTTTGCAAGCATGTGCACTGCTTGTGCTGCCATGGCAGGCTGGCACAGCAAGACTGCACCCCACTGGTGGCGCATCAACGCAGAACACAAACAGCATGCAGAACTATTGCTTCTGAACGTGGATGAGGAATTGAAGAAACGCTGAAGAAGATATGTGGCACAAAGGCAGCACCAGCACTGCTGCTGTACTGCTGGTTGCTGTGCGCTTACGTATGTGCCTGTTGAGGAGTGGCAGCATGCCATCCTTGCTGCTGGACCCGACGCCATCGAGATCTATATAAAAGCTGAGTCCCTGCATCAGAGTTTTCGTGTGTCAGCTGCGAATGACGTGGATGTGCTGGTGTCCCCTGCTGATGCAGTTGCTGGATGTACCTCAAACGTCGCCATGGCTTCAAGTGTTTAAATAGTCAAAGCTATAAAGTGACAACCATTGTTTACAGAGTTTGCGATTGTGAAACAGCACGTTTGTCCTCTGCCATAGTCGCGCTGCTGTTGCACGGTCAGCTGCCAGACATGATCACGTTGCACAACCCAATCGGTTGCATCCGTTCATGCATGGCTGCTTGTGGTCTGTGCTGCCAACGAGTGGTGACAGTAACATGACGTCACATTTTGAATTTGCAACTGCCAGCGTCAGGCCAAGTCAAGGAACGGCACGCCCAGGATCATGACATTGCGTTTGTCAGCAAGCATGTCAAGGGTTCAAGTCGTTTTGCTGGTACATGTGCATCACGGCTGAACAACTCGTGCAGACCTAGACACGTCCCACTCTGCACCAGAGCAGTGCTGCTGTTCCCAGCTGCACCTGGAGCCCACTGTGCGTAAGCTGGCAGCAGGCATCAGCAACTGTCCCCTAAAAATCTTGATATGTGACATGCGGTCATCGCCGACTGACAGCGCCCATGCTACCAGCCCTGTGCTTCCTAATAAACGCCAGCGTGTCCTCTAATGTGGTGTACTGGTAGCCACTATGCGGCCTTGCACTAGGCCGCAGCATGCTGCCTTGACCTGCCTCCAAAGACTGCTGCTGTCGCTGCTGCAGCTGCTCCTGATGCTGTCCTGCCCGGTGACACTGGTCAATGGCAACACCCTGTTGCTGGGCAGCTAGTGCAGGTCCCGACAAGGCGGCACTGGTCTTTCCTGCAAGCTTGCGCCTGATATGGCCTAAGCTGCTGCCAACAAACACATCAAGGGCATTGCTTGCCACCATATCCTCACAACACAACACAGCAGCCGCACCCAATCCTACTGGCCATAGCCCCAAGCCCTGCCCTGTATAACAACCATCAAAACCCAGCTGCTGCTGCTGTAGGGCCATACCATGGCTGTGCAGTTGCTGGCCAGACAGTGCAGCAGCCTGCCACAGGTTCTCTCTCAGCGCTTTCGCAGTTGCAGCAGTGAGACCATGACTGTGTGGCTGTTCATCAACATCTGTTATCACTGACGACACACTGCAAGAGTATTGAGGTCCTGTGGGGTGCTGCTGCTGTTGGCTGTGCTGTGTTGTCAGAGTGTCGTCTGTAACTTTTTCTACACTATCACTGCTTGTTGCTTGTGGCGGCCACTGCTGTTGCTGCTGCTGCTGCTGCTGCTGCTCCAGTCCGCTTTGAAACACATCAGGCTGCAGGCCAGGCAACTCCAGCCACACATCACCTGCCGCAACTTCTGCTGCTGCTGCTGCTGTTGCCGCTGCTGGTACCGCTGTTTGTTGACTGCTGAAGCCTGGTAATGCTTGCCAATCAAGATCGCCTCCCTTGTGCTCCTGCTGCTGCTGCTGTTGTGGCGGCTGTGGCAGCAGGCTTGCTGCACAGCCGGATGGGGTATCTGGGACAGGCAAGCTGAACCATCCTGCACCTGCAGACTGCTGTTCAGCCATGCCTGCATTGCTGCTTGAAGCAACAGCAGCAGCAGCAGGTGGCACAGCCGCAGACCTTCTGGGCAGCGGCAGGCACACCCATCCTGCGTCTGCTGGTGCTGGTGCAGCTGCTGCAGCTGCTGCTTCACGATTTGCACTTGTGCTGCTGCTAATGCTGACCAGTGGTGGCGGCAAGCTTGACCAACCAGCATGTTCTGCTGGGGCAGCTGCGACCTGCTCTGTTGCTGCTGCTGCTGTTGGTGTTGTGGCTGCAGTAGAGTGGCTCCCAGCTGCCTGTGAAGGCAGGCTCAACCATCCAGCATCACCATCACCAGCAGCCGCAACGTTTTCTATCACAGCTGCAGACGCTGGTGCTGCTGCTGCTGCTGCTGCTGCTGCTGCTGCTGCTGCGCCAGGCGCAGGGATGCTAAACCAGCCTGCCCCTTGGGCTCCTTGCACAGGCGCTGACATTGGCGCACCTGCTGTTGCACCACTAACACCGCCAGCAGCTTGGAGTGCTGAGCCACGGCTGCAGGGATTGGGCTGCTGCAGATGCTGTTGTACTGCCACATGCTGTGCTGCTGCCTGCTGCACCACTGCAGGGGCTGGCTGCTGCTGCTGCTGCTGCTGTTGCTGCTGTTGCTGCTGTGCTTTTAGCAGCCCCTCTAGCTGATCAAGCAGCGTAGCTGCTCTGAGCTGCTGCAGTGTCGCGGACAGCACACCCCAGCAGCTGCTGCCACTGCTGCCAACAGCCAGTCCACCCAAGCTACCACCCAATGCACCTCCCAACATTGCTGCCGGCACACGTCTTGGTCCTAACCCAAGCCCAGCGACAGCACTAGCAGTGCTGAGCCCGCAGCCAGCACTATACCCAGTGCTGCTGCCAGCAGCTGTGCCGCTCCCCCTGCTGTTGACAGGCTGCTGCTGCTGTTGCTGAAGGGATGATACAGCACACCCACCATCCCACAACAGCCGCCGCTGCTGGTCAAACGCCACCTGCGTGACTTTGTCATTGCTGCTGCCGACCTGCAGAGCAATCGACCGCTTCTTCACCTGCTTGCCTACCGTTGCTGCTGTTGCTGCTGCTGCTGCAGCAGCACCCTGTCTATTCTGTGTGCCACAGGCAGCAGCAGCAACAGGAGCAGAGGCCTTTTCATTGTCCTGGTGACGCAGCAGCTCGTTTATGTCGCATGAAGTGCAGATTGAGCTGCTGCAGGAGCGGTGCTGTGTCAGCACTACCACCTGCCCCGCTGACTTGCCAACCCCTGGCATGAATGCTGCGCTGATGTTACTCCTATGCTGCTCAGGCTGTAGTTGCTGCTGCTGGCGTGACGGCTGCTGTTGAGTTTTAGTGCCAACACCATTGGTAGCTGCTGGCTCCCGGAATCCCATTGCTGCACCTCTGCCGATGCTGCGGCTTGCAACACTCCAGCTCGGCATGCTTCCGCTTCCTGCCGCACTGCTGCGCTTGCTGCTGCGTCTGCGGTCTGCAATGTGCGCCTGAGGACTGTCACTGTCACTGCCGTCGTCGTCGCTGCTGCTGCTGCTGCTGCTGCTGCTGTCCTGTCGCACCAGCTGCAGTGTACCATGCAGCTGCTCTAATTCAGACAGCAAGCCTGTTGCATCATCACACTGCCCAGACGCTGGATCGTCAGGGGCTGTGGCTACAGCAGCTGCTGTTTGGTTGATAGCGTATGCAGTGTCTTCGCTGCATGCCAGGGACTGTGACACCCTTTGCGGGCTTGCATCAAGCAATGCATTGCTGCTTTTGCTGCTCATACCAGCACTGTTGCGTCCTTTTCTCATGCGACTGTCCAAATTGCTACTGCTGCGTCTCCTTGTGTTGCTGTCGTCACTGCTATCACCAGCACCACTGCTGCCGCTGCTGTTGCTGCAGCTGCCAGGGCTTTGTCGAGTGGGCACCACAGCCAACCAGGCAAACAGCTGCTGCGCAGCATCAGCAGCAGCCATCACATCAGCCATCAATGCCTCAGGCTGTGCAGCAGCAGCAGCAGCAGCAGATATCACTGCTGTTGCTGCAACTGTTGGTGATAGATCCATCACTGGTTTCACAGCATGCCTATCTTGCAGGTGCACTGCTGTTGCGGCTAGTACTGCTGCGGCATGATCTCTGACGACCCTGCTGTGCTGTTGCGCCTGCAGGCCCCTTGCTGCTTCTGCTGACGCTCCGAAGTCTATCTCTGCACTGCCGTATGACGATGTGCTGCCAGTGTTGGACCAGCGCAAGTTTGTGGATGCGGCTCTGCGGCTCTTACTTGCTGCTGCTGCTGCCGCTGCTGCTGCTGGGGCTGGGGCTGCCGCCGTATGCACCTGGCTGCTAGCACCCGCAGCAGCAGCTGCTGCTGCTGCTGCTGCTGCAACACCAGCACCAACTGCAACGCTGCTGCCGCTTGTGCTGAACTCTATCTCTGCCGACAGCAGGGAGTCCTCAGCCTCCACTGCACTGCTGCTGCTGGTGCTGCCAGCCACAAGAGCATGCTGGCCAGCACCGCGCCCTGCCAGCTGCTGCTGCTGCTGCTGAAGTTTCCCTGGCGACGCGGCTGATGGCGTTGACCCCGTAACTCTTTGCACGCTGCCTGCTGGTATGCGCTGCTGCTGCTGCTGCGCTGTTGCATCACCAGCTAAGTCTGTTTCCAAGTACACGATTTCCACAACTGAGCCCTGCACGCTCAAAAAGCTGCTGGACATGCCTGACAGCTGAGACAGCGAAAAAGAGGCATCTGAAGCCGCATCAGCAAGGCGTGCTGTGCGCGCAGCTGAACCTGCCGCTGCTGGTGGTGGTCCTTGAAGACTGCCAGCAGCTGTTAGCCGCACAGCTGCTGTTGGAACAGTAGGCGTGGACGACTTGCTGTTGTGACTGTCCTGCAAGTTGTTCCTTGCAGGATGCTGATGCTGCTGCTGACCGCTGGCTGAGCGCAGCCAGAACTGCTGTTGCTGTTTTGGTGCTGCTGTAGCGCTGTTGTTGCTGCTGCCACCTGCGGCGATGCTGATTGACGATGCTTCAATCGACAAGCTGCCACTGCTGAGGCCGTCTACCTCTGACAGTGATACTGATACTGCTGAGGGTTGTTCCTGCAAGGTGGCTGCTTGCCACGGCTGCTGCTTGTTTTGCTGCTGTTGCTGCTGCTGCTGCATTGTGTGCAGCGCTGATGTACTGCCAACTGCTGCAGGTTCCTGCATGGGTCCTCCTCGCCTGCTTGTGGGCCTGCCAGCAATGTGCTGTACTGCTGCTGCTCTGTTTGCTGTGCCAGATGCTGGATGCTGTTCTGTTGAGTTTCTGGGCATGATGCTGCTCTGCTGCTCTGTGAGGTAAGTTTTGCCTCGAGTTGCAGGCCTGCCTGCAGGTGCATCTGTTGCAGCACACATATGTACGAGAAACTCAACTACACAGGCAGCTGGGTGAGCATGAAGCATGAATTCATGCGATGGCTGGCATGATGAGTATGCTGTGTTCATTTGGTGTTGCTCGCTGCATGGCACGTGATGCTGGCATGTACTGCTTACCTGCAGCCTGCTGCTGCTGCAGCTCACTAACACGCCTGCTGCTGGGGCGAGCTGCCATGATGCTGTACCCTTTGCTTTTGATTTGCACGTTCTAGAAGAGCTGCTGAGGACCAGGCACGGCATAGGTACTGGTGCTTGCCCTGATTGTGATGTGGCAGTGCTGAGTTGACTGTTGGTGACACCAGACAAGACAACGACTTATGCGCTTGGTTTGCAAGATACAAGGCAGTTCACTCATGTTGTGTCGACTGACAGAGAAATGGCCGTGTGTGCCGCTCGCAGTAACCTCGCGAGACAGACCCCCGAAACCCTTCCCGCACACATCTGCACGTATGTGGTTCAAACGTTTTGCGATGTTTTTCTATGATACTGTTGAAGTTCCACAGAGCTATACGTCCTCAGTACACAATTCTCACGTCCATCTCGTTCTGATCTTGCCAAGTGGCTGATCCATTGCATGTTTTGCTAGTCAAATTTCTGCCACACGCCACTCACATAACCGTCGGGCGTGAGCGCAGAGGCGCAAGTGCCAGCTGGGGTGTGATCACTGACCAGCAGCAGCAGGAAATGCAGTTGCAGCATCTACGAGGGTGCTGGCGAGGCTCAACACCGAGTAGGCAGTCCAGCCTACAGGTAATGCTCTTTGGCAGTATGATATCCACGTCAACAGCTGCACTTGAGCAAGCCAGGCGCAACGCACTGATGCCACATTCAACTGCTCACTGTGGGTGCACTACACATTTCAACAGCATGCGCATCTCAGGCCAGCAAGCAGGTCTGCAGCAGTAGCAGTGCACGCTGCTGCTGGCCAGGAGGTCAAACTCTTCTACCGCAGTGGTTGGGGCAGCGGGCGTGTGCACGGTTCAGTGCAAGGAGGTGACTGGAAGGACTATGACTTACGCACGGTGAGTATGATTGCCAGCTGTGCTGTCCTGCAAGCAAATTACATATGGCCCTATTGCATGCAAAGTTGAAGCTAGATACCAGCGATGTATCTAGCTTGGACATATGTGGTGATTGTCACGGCAACATGCCTCTACGGTAGAACTATGGCAGGTCACCCTCACATGACTGCAAGAGCACACGCAGCAACAGACAGGGCGTACGGCACTCAGCTAACACATACAGCTGCATGGCGTCACAAACGCGCCGCATTACCTTGTGCCCCTGATACGACTGCACCACCCTCTTATGCCTATGTCTTGTGTCTAACTGCTGTATTCCATTGCCACGGCTTTTGTGCAGGTCACTTCTGCACCTGGCAAGTGGCTGAGTGCCACCATCACTCTGAATGGCAGGAGCAGCAGCAGCAAGGCACCTGCTGTTGAGTTTGTGGTGACTGATGGGGGCAGCCACTGGGATAAGCCACCTGAAGGTGAGGCGACAGCAGCAGCAGCAGCAGAGGGAGTCACTTGCAGTGACAGCAGCAGCGGCAGCAGCACAACACATGCTGTTATTCTTCGGTCACTGACGGGGGCAGCCAATGGAACAAGCCGCCTGAAAGTGAGACGCTGGCAGCAGCAGCAGCAACAGCAGCAGCAAAGGGAACCACTTGCAGTGACAGCACCAGCACCAGCACCAGCAGAGCAGCAGCGAAACACATGCTATTACATTTTTGGTAACTGTTGAGGGCAGCCAATGGGACAAGCTGCCTGAAAGTGAGACGCCGGCAGCAGCAGCAGCAGCAGCAGAGGGAGTCACTTGCAGTGACAGCAGCAGCACCAGCAGCAGCGAAACACATGCTATTACATTTTTGGTAACTGTTGAGGGCAGCCAGTAGGACGAGCCACCTGAACTGAAGGTGAAAAAGCTGAAGCAGCAGCAACAACAGCGCTGCAAGCATCACTGTCACACACTGTCCGGAGCATCTTCGCCCGGCTTCCTTCAGTGCTACTGGTCAAGCGGCTACTGCTGTGACCGCTCCTGCTGGTGCTGCTGCTGTTTCAGGTGGTAACTACGTCATAACAGCGCCAGGCACCTACACACTTCGCAACGGCTGCCTAAGCCAGTTACCAGCAGCAGCGCCGCCACCCGTGATGCTTGTTAGTGACCTTGATGGCACGATGGTGGGCGATGACGATGCTACTGCTGCCTTCAAGGCGTGGTGGGAAAATGAGGGGCTACTGAGGGGAGGCATGCTGGTCTACAACACGGGACGGTGAAGCATGTTTGACGGTATTGTGCTGCCACCAATTGTGCTGTGGCTTGTGTTGGTGTGTATGGTATAGACAAGCGTTTCTGTGGTGTCAAACTGACTTGAAGGATGGCACGATGGTAGGCGATGACGATGCTACTGCTGCATTCAAGGCGTGGTGGGAGAATGAAGGGCTTCTGAGGGGAGGCATGCTGGTCTACGACACGGGACGGTGAGGCATGTTCAGGCTGTCTTGCTTTTTGTTGGGTTGCTTTATATTTGTGAGGCATGTTCAGGGTGTCGTGTTGTTTTGTGGAATTCTTCGTGTGTTGTGAGGCATGTTCAGGGTGTCATGTTGCCAGCACTGATACTGTGTCTTGTGCTGGTGTGGTTTTGTTGCCAGGTGTTTCAATCGGGCAGCTGATTTGAAGATGACACAATGGTTGGTGATGACGCGGTCGCAGCATCGTTGCCAACCAGTGTGCCATCTGCAAGTCATTTTTTTGTTGGTTACAAGGGGGGCGAAATCTACTGGCTGGCCATACACAGCAATTAAGCAAACCTGATTGTCGGAGGTGCAGTCATTTCCACCACTGAAGCGGCTGAGGGGCAGCATGCTGTTCTACAGCACAGGACAACGAGAGATGCCTGGTTGCAGCTGTTACAACACTCTCTTTATATGAAGCTCGAGGCTTGTGCGGCATTTTTGTGAGTGCTGCGTGACAGCTGGCATTGCGTCATCTGCATGGGACGATTTGGTGGGCAATGACGCTGCTTGTTGATGCCTGCGCATGCGCCATGCATTGTCGTTGGTGTTGGTTACCTGGGGGAACAGATTCCAGCTGGCTGGCCACACACGGTACAGTTGAGGCAAACCCATGCTCTGTCGCACATGCAGGGCGCTTGACTCTTTTCAGACAGCTGCTGAGTGACAAAGCCCACTGCATGGCCCTTCCAGACATAGTCAAAAGTGTCGTGTGCTGTTGCAGTACTTGCTGCTGTGGTATTGCAGGGCGCTGGATTCGTTCAAGCAGCTGTTCAGTGACAAAGCCCAGTGCTTGGCCCATCCAGACACAGCACTGTGGCAAAGTTACGTTACGTGCTGTCGCAATACTTGCTGCGTGGGAATGCAGGGCGCTTGACTTCTTTCAAGCAGCTGCTGAGTGACAAAGGCCACTGCTTGACCCTTCCAGACATAGTCAAAAGTGTCGTGTGCTGTTGCAGTACTTGCTGCTGTGGGAATGCAGGGCGCTGGACTCGTTCAAGCAGCTGCTGAGTGACAAAGCCCACTGCTTGGCGCATCCGGACATCCTCATCAGTGCAGAAAGGGCTAAGGTGCACAATTACACCCCTGGACAAACGCTGGCAGGAAGACAAGGGCTGAAGGGTTCTTGCCACACACAAACATGTGGCACACACAGACATGGGGCATTTGACGAACACTGACATTACGTGCTGTTGCATCACGTGGCTGCTGTGGTATTGCAGGGCGCTGGATTCTTTCAAGCAGCTGCTGAGTGACAAAACCCACTGCTTGGCGCATCCGGACATCCTCATCAGTGCAGTGGGCACTAAGGTCTACAACTACACACCGGACAAAGGCTGGCAGGAAGACAAGGGCTGGGCTGGTCAGCTGGATGTGGGCTGGAGGGTTGAAGCAGTGCGGGAGGCAGCATACGCAGCACTGGCAAACGTGAGTGAGCGGTGGGGGGGGAGGGCCAGCAGTGCTGCAGCAGCAGCAGTTGTGTCTTGAGTGCGTTGGTGATGGGCACAGCTGGGAAGGGCAGCTGCCATGGAAACAAATCATCAAAGCAGTGTGCATGCAGGGTGAATGGTTCAGCAGCAGCAGCCGCAGCAGCAGCTGGCAGCAAGACAAGGGATGGGCTGGTCAGCTGGATGTGGGCTGGAGGGTGGAAGCAGTGCGGGAGGCAGCATACGCAGCACTGGCAAACGTAAGTGAGCCAGCAGCAGCAGCAGCAGCAGGATTGCAGCAGCCCTGCTGGCAACAGCCCTGCTGGCAACAGCTCTGCTGGCAGCAGCAGCCAGCAGCAGCCAGCAGCAGCAGCAGCCAGCAGCAGCAGCAGCGGGTTGATGCCATGCCAGCTCAACATCTCAGCTGCACGTGCTGCATGTGATGCCAGCAGCAACGGCCAGCACAGCCAAGGTTGATAACTCTTTAAAAGCATCAGGCAGCAGCAGCCGCGGTGAATCCGGCGTTGCCTGGCACAGCTCAAGGGTGCTGACTGCGCTGTTGCTGCTTCTCGATATTGCTGCAGTGATGCAATGCACTTCAGGCCTGCTGGTCATCAGAGCGACCATAACGTGACATGTTTGTTGCTGACACTACTGCCGCTGCTGCTGCTGCTCCTTCTGCCACTGTGGTCAGATCACCGCTGCTGCTGCTGCTGTAGGTTGGCAAGGATGCACTTCAGGCCCCCTGACGAGCAGAAACCACCACAAAGTGACATGCTGCTGCTGACACCGCTGCTGACGCTACTGCCGCTGCTGCTGCTGCAGGTTGGTAAGGATGCCATGCACTTCAGGCCGCCTGCTGAGCACAACCACCGCAAAGTAACAAGCTGCTGCTCACACTGCTGCTGCTACTGCTGCTGCTGACACTGTGGTGATATCACTGCTGCTGCTGTAGGTTGGCAAGGATGGAATGCACTTCAGGCCGCCTGATGAGCAGAACGACCACAAAGTGACATGTGGAGTCAACGTGGGCGTGCTCCAGAAGGTGCTTGACCAGATACAGGGCGCACTGGACAAGGCACGTGTGCAGACAAACATCATCGTCAGCGGCACAGGTGGGCACACGGCGCTTTCTGTTGCACACTGAGCGAACAGAGGTTGTGGTGTGGGCTGTTGTCCTCGCCAAATGCACGGTGGAGTTACTGCAGCGGCGCAGGTGGGCACGCAGAGCGTACATCAGGGTGTTGTTTGTACGGCTCTAGTAGCGGCATTGCTGCACAAGGTGCTTGACCAGCTACAACTAGGGTTTTGGTTTGCTTAGTCAAGCCATTGTAACACTACTTTGCCAAAAAAACAGATACAGGGCTCATTGGGCAAGGCGCGCGTGCAGGCGAACATCATTGTCAGCTGCACAGGTAGGCACACGGCGGTTTGTACAGCTAGTCCACTGCAATCAAAAACCTGTGGGTGCCATGATACATGCAGCCCAGACAATTGTTGCACATGAACCTGAGTACTTGCTTGTGCTGCTGCCACTTTGCTGCTGCTGCTGGCCCACAACTGCAGGCGACTGGCGCTTTCTGGACCTGGTGCCAGTGCGAGCCGGCGACCCCCAAGCACTAGAATACGTACGGCCAAGCCACCGCTTCCCATTTGCTCACACTGCTGCTGCTGCTGCTGCTGCTGCTGCTGCTGCCGCTGCTGCTGCTGCTGCCAACTGCAGGCGACTGGCGCTTTCTGGACGTGGTGCCAGTGCGAGCCGGCAAGCTGCAAGCACTCGAATATGTACGGGCAAGCCACCGCTTCCCACTCGCGAACACCATCGCCTGCGGAGACTCCGGAAACGACATCCTCATGCTGTCAGGCAGGAATCTGGCGATTGTAGTTGGCAATGCGCAGCCGGATTTAGTGCAGTGGCTGGTGCAGCATACATCGGACGAGAGCCCGCTGCCGGGTAAGCAGCGGCTGCTGCGCACGAATGCAAATGAGGCGTATGGCATACTGGAAGGCCTAGAGTACTTTGGACTGAAGTGAAAGCGTGTCAAGACCAGATTTAGACGGATGTATGATGCAGCTGTACAACTGCTACCAACGGTTGGCCCAACCTGAGGTTGGTACCTGCGAAGTGTGCTGCAGTCGCAGCATGGTGCTTCAGGGTTGCTGCAGGGTTTGCAAGATGTTTGCTGCATCCGAGCAGCGCTGCACGGCTAGCAGCAGTGCTGGCTGGGTCCATAGTGGCTGTGCGTGGCCGAGCTGTTATCCTCGTGATAAGCCGATATCAGTGCAGCAGTTGGAGCAACATGTGTCGGGTGTACCTTATAAGTCAACTACAAGTTGTAAATGGACGATCATAATTGGTGCCAGCCGGTGCCAGGATGGGAGAGTTTTGCCTGCTTTACCTGCTTTGCGTGCTGCCTTTTCCAGTACCGCTAACTTCTGTACAGCAGCAGTGACCTTGAAACGGTCGCTAGGCGTAGCAGGCAACGCTTTCATCATCATCATCATGTTACCCATTAAGCCATAGCATCAACGCCATCGGCCCCGCAACGCTTTCATGAGAGTGTGAGCAAACGTGGAAGTATATTGCTTGACTTGGGTGGATCCAACACCTCTTTCTGCACGGCGCACCTCTTTCTGCACACCTGCTGCCACGCTGTGGCTGCCTTTCGAGGTGTGCAGCTTGTTGCAGAGGCTGTAGTGAATGTCAGTCACTGCGGCAGCCACACACCGCCCAAGACGTGCTCCTGGGTAAATCGCGTTGAAAACTGCGTGGAGCTGCTTGCATCAGCCCAAGCTGCTTATGAGCGCACACAGCCGCGGGTGGCACCCGGTGACCGGCAACGCACAAGGTGCTTGGTCCTATCCGCCCAGTCAACGCTGTGCTGCTTCGCATTTTTCCCGATCAATGCTATCCATACCTTTGAAAGTCCGACTCAGCATCGCATGTTCGCTGATACACACAATTTCACACAGGACAATTTGCTGAAGGTCAAACGCCAGTGACATTATTGTCCTGGCGCATTTCCTCTGGACGAGGAGGACTGACCTGCAAGATAGTGCATCATCTACTAAACAAAGTCAGGGTTATAAGTAGAGTTTGTTACAGTGAGTGGAATGCGCAAAAGGCATGCAAAGGTGCAATGCAAGGCCACCACCAAACGAAGAGGATGCCTAGCAGCGTAGAAGCAGGAGCTCCCCGACGCGACGCACCTGAATGATAGTAAGGTGAAGGTGGAACGCTGCCAGCATACAATGAAAGGAATGTTAGTAGCTGCTATAAAGGTGGTGGCAGCTACCAACAAACACTGCTGCGGTGTATGTAGCTGGTGTCACTGTTGCTGCTGCTGCTGCTGTCCACCAAACCCACCGATGCAGCTGATGTGACTCTGATGCATAAAGCAACAAAACAATTTTAATATCATGCACTACGTGCCTGTGCATACATGATGATATGCAACATGCATGAGATTTAAATTTTTCAAGGTATCAACACATAACCACGGTCTCCGCATAGCATCATCGCATTGTGACGCCACCGAGATCGCCATGGCGTCCACAATCACACATGGCCAACGTGCAACAAGGCCAACGTGCAACATGGCCAACGTGCAACATAACCTGGAAACGCTGCCAAGCAAATTGACGTAGATGCCCAATGCGAGTGATGCCAATGCATTCCTGAGCATGTAACTGAACCCAACGCAGCAGTTGATCGTGCAGCCACGAAGTTTCAAACCCCTGCAAATGGAACCTGTATAAACAAGCTGCAGGGTAACGCTACTGTGCGGCAGGTCCAACGCCTGTTAGCACGTGAAGCCAAGAATCCGCTATCCGGCCAATTGGTACCACCCGCCAGGCACGACATACATTCCATTCACTTGATATCATCCGGTGGACGACTTTCGTAGGCGCGTAGGGAGCTCGAAGGCGCGTAGTGAGCTCGAGGTACCCCTGGCAACAAAACTCCATACACAGGGTACCCGCAGGTAGGTTCCCTTGCCACCCCTTTCTGCTGGTAGAACCAGTTTTAATCCACGTATCGTTCATCGAGCAAGCACGTCTGCACGCCGATGGCAGTCATGGGCGAGCAGGCAGCAGCAAACGTGGTGGATCATGGCACCCCCGTGTTCATGAGGACGCAGCGTTACGGTGCTGAGCTTTCTACGACGCAGTTCAGCCTGCTGATCGCCGCAATCGCACTCGGAACGCTGATGGAATGTGAGTACGGAAGTTCACCGTCAGCTCGACGTGCACCGTGCATGTGCTTGCTGTGGCAGCAATCAGGCAGCGCCTCCTGCCAGCAGCAGGGATGACGTTGACTTGATGGGCCGCGGGATACACGTGTAGACTTACACTAGCGATGACTGGCACGTGGACGGCACCACGTCCACGATCACATGATGCTAGGCAGTGCTGACTGACACATGATGCACACGTGCTGCGCAGCAGAAATCCAGTACATGCCCAATTACAAATATAATTTCTCTATTCATGAACACTAATTTGTATGACAAGGATACCAACACTATAGGCTGTGTAACTAACTAACTAACTAACAGCGCTTGATGCAGGCTGGGCATGCCAGCCAGGATGACAGCTCTTGATTGCAGCACCTGGCATACAGCGCTATTGTGTTGAAGCTTTGACAGCTACACTGCTGCTTTGCAGAGCTGCGCATGCACAGCCGTGCAGCTTCACAGCAAGAAAGCTAACGCTTCTTCACCCCACAGCGCTGACTTTGAGTCTGACAGCCATTTCTCTCCCTCTGTCATGTAGCATGCCCTGTAACACATACGATCTGTTACATTCTGCCTGCAGGGTACGACTTTTTCGCGTGCAGCCAGCTGGCATCGTACCTGACCCGGGCCTTTTTCCCTGGGGGGGATCCCGCAGTGGCCCAGCTCAGCTTCTGGGGCGTCTATGCAGTCGGCTTCGTCTCACGGCCCATCGGGGCACTCGCGTGAGTGGCAGCACGTTGCTGTACCAACTTGGTACATATAGCGCAGTGGGCTAGCTATCCCTGCTTGCCTGCCATTGCAGTTGCAGCAGTTGCTGCACTGTAGCCTTATTGGAAACGGCCGGGTGCAGTGGCGCAGCTCAGCTTTTGGGGTGTCTACGCAGTCGGCTTCGTGTCACAGCCCATCGGGGCACTCGCGTGAGTGGCTGTTGCAGCAGATGACGTAGTGCAGCATGAATGGAAACAGTGCTTTGGTGATGCTACAGCCTACAGCTACAGCTGTCATTTGCCAGGCAGTACAACTTATGGCATACATGCCAGACGCTGCTGTGCATGCTGTCCATGAATGCTGGAGAGGCTTTGTTGGTCCACCAGCTTGTGAGTTACAGCTGATCAGCGCCTGATCAGTGGCTCACTTATGGGTGGCATCTGAAGCATCACACGACGCGCAGCATGCCAATCACAACAGGTGCTCATCCTGATCACTGCTGCTGCTGCTGCTGTTGATGAAAGCAGCTGGAGGGAGCCTACAGACAGTAGCCAAGCATGGAACATGCAATCAGCAAAGCACAATGCAAGCAGAAAATGAAGTGATGCAATGAGCTGACAGCAACGCACCGTGCAATGCAGCGCCCGGGAGGGGACCGCAATCCTCCCAAAGCGACAGATGCTCCAAGCAGCTGGCGTGAACTGGACTAACGCTATTGTTTTCGCCTGCATTACAGCCACAGCTATGTGTCAGTAGTTGCCATTGATCGCGGTCACCCTGACACGAACTGGTGGCAGCTCTTATAGGACGTAGCCCCCAAGCAGTAGCCCTTAAACCCGGCAGGGATCAAGATCCCACCCAGCGATACCTCGCAGAAAAGAAGAAAAGATGCAGGAAAAGGAAACATAATTAGCTCTTGTTCATAGACGGATTGTAGACAGGCAACACACTTGCCTTGGCGGGCAACGCAGGCTACTGCTGCTGCCGCTGCTGCAGGTTTGGTCACCTAGGTGACACCAAAGGCAGGAGGCTGTGCCTGCTGGTCAGTGTGACCATGATGGCGGCCTGCACAGTGCTCACTCTAGTCGCTGCTGCACACAAGTTACAAGTTTTCCCTTAAGTTTTCCCCGCAAGTTACAAGTTTTCCCTTCAGTTTTCCCCGCAAGTTACAAGTTTTCCCTTAAGTTTTCCCCGCAAGTTACAAGTTTCTACGCTCTTGTTAGGGAGTGCAATTAACGGAGAGCAGCAGGCAGGGCCGAAACATAAAACCTCGGTTATGTTCCGGGGCTCCCGCCTACCCCCTAGGATGAACCATCCTTCAAATCCAAAAACAAAGTCATACTGCTGCCTCCTTGTAGGCAAGGGCTGTTTTGCTCTGCTGAAGGCCATCCATGGCCTGGCAATAAGGGGGAGGGGTGTTTGTTGTGCTGCACGTCAATGCGGCAGGACTCATGCGTGCTTTGGTGCAAATCCAGGATGTGTGTCCGCTGTTGCTGCTGCTGCTGCTGCCGCACCTGCGATGTCACTGCAAGCGAGTTTGGGTGCGCCCTGGTGCATATGACTCAGTGACGAGCACCTGCAACCTACTTTGCTCGGTTGGTCAGTGCTGCTGCTGCTGCTGCTGCACCTGTGATGTCACTGCAGGTGGATTTTGGGTGTGCCGTGGTGTACCTCCCCGAGGTGACTCGGTGATCACCTGTTGCCCTCTGACTTGGCTTCGCTGCTGCTGCTGCTGCTGCACCTGTCACGTTACTGCAGGCGAGTTTGGGTGCCCTGGTGCACTGGATTTATTGACGAGCAACTGCAACCCCCCAACCCCCAGTTGGTTACTGCCTTCTGCTGTGCCTGCTATGTCGCTGCAGGCGAGTTTGGGTGTGCCATGGTGTACCTGCATGAGATTGCTCCTGCCGCCTGATTCAGCTCTGCTGCTGCTGCTGCTGCTGCAGGCGAGTTTGGGTGTGCCATGGTGTACCTGCACGAGGTTGCCCCTGGCCGCGCCAAGGGGCTGGTGGGCTCCATCGGCTTTGCATCAGCTATGGTGGGCTGCATGCTTGGCGTGCTGGCCGTGGTCATCGTGGAGGCAATCTTCAGCCCAGGTGAGCGGTGCAGCAGCTGCTGTTGATGCTGACTTTGCTGTTTGGTGATTTTCCAGCTGTATGTTTGTGCCAAGGAATGCGTCAGCAATGGGTGGCTGCATGCTGGGCGTTGTCAATCCTTGTCATTGCGGAGGCCATCTTTACACATGTGAGCAGTGCAGCCGCTGCTGCTGCTGCTGCTGTTGACTGGGTTACCGAAAAAGCACGTTGATCTGCCAGCAGTACTTGCATGTTTGGAGATGCAGCAGTCACAGTGGGCTGCATGCTGGGCGTGCTGGCCGTGGTCATCCTGGAGGCCATCTTCACACCAGGTGAGGGCTGCTGCTGCTGATGCTGACTTCGCTGTTTGGTGATGTTCCAGCTGTATGTTTGCGCTAAGGAATGTGTCAGCAATGGGCGGCTGCATGCTGGGCGTTGTCAATCGTTGTCATTATGGAGGCAATCTTCAGCCCAGGTGAGAGGGCCGCTGCTGCAGCTGCTGATGACGCGGCTGTTTGGTAGCCGAAATGACTTGACGTTGTGCCGGCAGTAAGCTCACTTGGAAAGATGCAGCAGCCGTGGTGGGCAGCATACTGGAGTCGCTGTGTGTGAGTCGAAGAGCCCAGGTAAGACATGGTGCTCCTGCTGCTGCAGCCGCTGCTGTTGCCGGAGTTTTGGATTTGTTCATAGCCTGTGGTATTTTCTGTGCCATGTATCAGTTGTTGCGAGCTGTGTGCGATAAGAGGATTATTACACTAGGGCCACCATCAAAGACCCTTTTTACCCAACTTCTGTTGACACGTTTATGTTAAGGATTTTTCGCCACTTAATAAACCTACATATCATATATTTTTATTATGTGTTGAAAACGCAGTCAACGGAGCCCGGCTAGTCACGCAGCAGTGCATGTCTGGTGACACCCTTCTACCCCCCCAAGGGGGGGGTACAAAACTTGCAACTTACTCTGAAACGTTTATGTTGTTTATGTAATGATACAAACAAAGTACCTATACATATAATTTCTTTTATTCGCGTTTATTCTCGTCCCACGCGCACCTGTCGCGAAGCATCGAACCACCTACTCGGAGCAAGGCTGCCAGTAGCACATTGCGGGGCGATTACGCCCACTCGGGTGCTCGATCAGCAACTTCAAAGTGCCAAACCAGCTATGGGGCAACAGCAAGATTAAGAAGGTGCGATATCAGCATGCCGGATCCTTCCTCCGCAACATCAGGACTGCTGTTGTACTGCTGCTGTATGCTGCTGCATCGCGGGCCTCCGAAGGGCCAACTGCGGCTATCGCGGCAGTTTTAAGGATTTTGACTAGTACAATATGTGTGTCAAAGGAGCGGCACGCCCATGCGGGCGTCCAAGCGACACGGAAGTGCTACAGCAGTACTGCTGCAGCAGTACTGCAGTTCATGTGCGGTGGTTGCA